>LIAE01010376.1:122935-150018 GCA_002287525.1 Diploscapter pachys
CGTGAAGTAAATTGATGACATATAGTATTCTTCTTCACTTTTAACATGTTACACTCTACTTACATCCAAGATTTTCAGGTTTGAAATGTAAAAGGAGGACTCTTAAAATATTTGGCCGTCGAAATTTTACTCGTTTTCTAAGAAATTCGAAATCCTAGATTATGCTACTTTCTTACCTGTCGAGCTACAACTACGCTGAAGATAATAGATAAAGCGAGCAGAACTCGGTTCATTTGGAAACTCGAAGTTTAATAAAATGATGACAAAATTGCCGACCTGGAGTTAGCTAGACAGTCGAAAAAATCGATGGAATAGATTTAAATATGGTGCATCTGTTTAGTATGCGGGGTAGATAGACAGATAGACGTTTCGAGAACACGGGTTGATTATAACTTTATCAGGAGTTTCATAGTTGTTAACGATAAACGGAGAGATTATCAAAATGTTGTTCCGATTATCATTGGTCTAGTGCTTATCGAGTGATTGCGAAATATTGCTTTCGTGCAAGAAAATACCCTTAAAAATCAACGATTAATCTTTCTCTTATTTTGAAAATTTGTATTAACTCCAAGTTCAAATCGCCTATTTGATCATTTCTGAACCTTGGAGTTGTCTGGCAGTGTTGTGCCTGGGTCCACGAGCGACTGGGAGTGTTCTCAGTCGCGCAGATTCACACGAGAACGCTTCCAATCAAACTGAACGCTATCAATCGCGTTCATGGATCCGACAACAGCAGTTCACGTGTGATTGGAGTAGATTTTTTTCGTGTATCAGTAGTAGTGTTAATCGGAAAGTGCGAAAAATTCCTAGCCAAGATCGAATATTTTAAAACCAAATATCCCTACCCTCCCAAATTTAAAATCTTAGCTATATTTTAATCGAAAAATGACCATTTTAGACAATTTCTTTCACCATTTTCTCAAATCTAGGATTTGGTTATTTTCCAAAATTTATCTTGAAATTTCGGACGACGGAAACGGAAAATAAATTTTAAAATGTTAGAAATCGGAAACGGAACAGAACGAAAGATGAAAGCAGAATTGCCGCTCAACACTTTTTCAGTGGTTATCTAGACAGTGAATTAATGAAAATCCTGCATTGTTTGGTCAAGAATTTCTACGAAAAATACAAGACAATCAAGGCAACATGAATGAATGATTCAACAAATTCTTTATTTGTCAGGAGGAAAAATCTCGAGTTTCATTCAAATCTAGACAAGCTATTTCGAGGTTTACTGCGGTGCGATACCGAGCTGTCTCACGAACTCCAAGATTGCGTTTTTCGATTCCTTCGCCGATCTCTTCTCGACCTGTAACTTCATCATTTTTGTAAGAAAATGGAATTTCCCTACCTTATGTGAAGTGCGTCTGCCTTTGAATCTGCGTCCGACTTCTTCAAATCCCGCTGCTCGCTTGTGGATTCTCTCCCTCACACCTAGTCCCATTGCGTCTGCCACGTTCTGAAATTGGAAATCTTTGAATTCTAGAAAAATTGTTCATGCTACCATGCTCGCTAGCCCTCTATATTAGAATTTCAAGTTTAACATGTCTGTATAAAGATTTATTATGCTGATATTTCTAGTGGGTATCGAAATAGGCCAGACACTACCTTTCAAATAGATCCGTACATTAGCTTAATGATTTTTGGCAGAAACATGTTGTTCTTCATCACAAAGAACCTATCCAAAACGGAGCGTCTCTTTCTTTCAGAAAAGTCTTTAGCTCTCGATATAACTTTCGTAAGATACCAATGGCCGACTTCACAAAGAATATAATCTGTAAGAGAAGTACCCTAGCACTTCCGACGAGGTCTCTGCTGACACGAGCGACGTTGCTGGCCATGGAGGTGATTCCCGCGAACAGCTGCAGGTTGTCGGTCATTCGCTTAGCGATGTTGTGCATTCCCATCGGGATCAGCTCCTCAATGTTCATTGGCATCGAGTTGGCTGATCGGCGTGATCGAATCTGAATGATGGAGGCTTATCGAAATTTCAACTTCCCATGAATATCACTGCATTCATTTACGGACATCTGATAAGTTTTGGAGTTATCGATAGGCATATCTAGAGTAGAGAATAATTTCGCCACGAGATCGAGAAATTTACTCGCTCCTGTCCCAGTTTTTAGCAATTTTCCGCCCCTTTCTCAATCCCAACAACTCGACCCGTCTCAGTGATGAATTGTAAAATCCTTACCCGTCCTCGTCCGTTTCCGTACCAACCTTGAAACATTGCACCCGTTCCGTTTAAATTATGACATTTTGGACCTATTTTCGTCCGTTCTCGTTCCAAATTTTTAAGCCCATATCCTCCCCGTTAGTAGCCGTCTCGGAAAAACCGAATCTTGCACAAGTCTGATGCTTCGACTTATCGAACACTTCAGGTTATTTACAAACTTCACACTTCGAACTAGAATTTCGAGAAAAAAAACCGTCATCTTCAAGATACTTTCTTTATTTCCACTTTACTACTTGACCTGTTAATTTCTGTTTACCTCATCACGACTCAAGTCAATCCCCATTTTCCCGAACAATTTTCTTACCTCACGAGCAGAGGCCATGACGACGAGGAGAGCAAGCACGATAACCTTGACGTTCATTTTGTAATTTTTAATGCCTAAAAATTAGATAATCGAATAGAGGAATTTAGGCTACTCGAAGTTTTGTCGGCAGGTTTAAATAAGCGATGACTGTTTAGTATGCATGAAGTTGGGCGCCAGCAGACAGACTGCTCTGTTCTGATTTCTATTTCAACAGCCTCAAATTACCATCATTCGCTCGAGCGTCTATCAGACGTGTACTAACTCAGAAGGAGCTTTAGAGTTTTATCATCTCGTTTTGGCTGCTCTATCCCTTATCATGTGATAAAGTTGTTGAAATAGACATTGACTAGTATTGGACGATGTACGATTCTTATCCTTCACCATAGAACGAGAGATTTCTGTAGGGTGTTCTATCATTCCTTCTACCAATAGACAATCTCATTGTTTCTTTCAAAATGCAGGGTAGTCGATGTTGGTTAGTTCGACTCGGAAAGGAATAATCCGTCTGTTCATGAAATTCCTATGACTATTTTTCCCGGTAGAAAAAACTTTAGTCGGTCGATAAAATCGTGAAAAACATTCCAACTTTATTGAACCAAAGCAAAGTGAAGTA
The DNA here is from genome assembly GCA_002287525.1 of Diploscapter pachys. NCBI lineage: Eukaryota > Metazoa > Nematoda > Chromadorea > Rhabditida > Rhabditidae > Diploscapter > Diploscapter pachys. The sequence continues at coordinate 126,089 of LIAE01010376.1, forward strand.
GCAATGCCGAAATTTGTTGATTTTATGTACGAAAAAACTAATGAATAAGCTAGCATGTTCTTGTGGCTTTCTAGATTTAGAGCACTAGAATCACAATGTCTTGATGATTTGGATTCTCGGCTGAAATTTGATAATAATTATAGTTGATTAGTTGTGCGATTATCCCACTAGGAGCCGAAGACTCGGTAGTTGTGTTTCCTGTCGCAGCCTGCTCATTCTCGTAGTCGATTTGATCTTGGAAGCTGGACACTAACTGCAATTTGTTATTGTGGATTGGCGAGGAAAGTGATGCTAAAGATGATCATATCACAATTCGTAGATTTTTATTACTCAGCGAAAATTATGCCTATCCGAGTCAATCCGCACGGATCCGTGTTGGTCGGTAATTTTTATCTGGTCAAATTGTCGACCGACTTGGGCAATGCCGACTGACTCGGGTTGAATTGGCAGCCCGGGCGGAGCGGCATACGGATAGGCAATTCACAGCAGTTGCCGACCCGCCCGAATTGACTCGGATAGGCATAATTTTCACTGAGTTTAGCGTTTTTTATTTGACTATCGTGATCAGCGTGTTCGATTTGCGTTGCCCACCAATTTTGAGTAATATCCGTAATTTACAGTTTACATTCCTTGTAAGGAAATGCTCGATGTTTGCATTATTTCGTAAACAAAGCCATCTCGTAGATTGAATGCCGGCTAGGCAAGGGGAAAACTAGAAAGAAGGTTTTTGGAACGGCAAACAAACAAATAAAAACACACTGATGCAATAGATCAGTAAATATTGACCTGATCTATGAAAGTTTAGTGAAGGTTGAATTATAGGGGTCGGGAATTTAAAATTTCTATGGGGAAATGATGAAGATTTGATTGAAAAGTAGGCAATTTTAAGTAAAGCAACTAGTTTTGCGTCAAGCCAAAGCATCCAATTTCCTTATTCAACATACTTATCTAGATTTGTTGAAGCATATTATGACAACTTTAAATTTCAAGACGTGCTTATGGTTACCATATTTATTCTAATTGAAGGGCAGCTCTTCCCTGACTTTGAAGCAATGAAATGGCTAATTGTCCGAGAGGCTCTATCCTATAAAGGCACGAATTGCGAACATATCCCTCGAGCATTGTATTGTCAGCTGACTTAGTTTTCCGATGCCCATATTGAGAGTTATGGCTGATCAAATTTGATTTTCGGAATGTCGTTCTATTAGAATGAATACGATATCAACCCCTTCTTGAATAAAATAAATATTTTTAGGCATTCTGAAGCATAATGAGAGACACAAAAATGTAGAAAAAAGTTTTAAGAATGCAATTTTCAGCTTGGCAACTGGTCGGAGCGCAATGGCTGGCAATTCAACAGCGACTACTCGAATCGATGGGAGTTCGATATCGACCCGGAGGCCGACAACCTGGAAGGACTACATCTCAGGGTTGTTGTTTATCTCGTAAGTCAAGAAATTACTTTATTTTTAACAATTACCTACAAAGCGTTTATTTTGAAATCGAGAAAAATCATATGCTCAGGAAGAGCCGTTCGTGATGAAGACCAGCGAAGGCGAATACATCGGTTTCTGCATAGATTTGCTCCAAGAAATGGCTAGAATTCTCAAGTTCAACTACACCATCATAGAAGTTCAGGACGGCAGCTATGGAATCGAGGTAATTTTTTCATATTATTGGAGAAAATATTTTATTCAGCAATTCAATGATTAATCTCCTAATTTACACAATCTGCAAATTTATACGTATTTTATGAGACCTATTCAGGATATTCAGTCTTTAAATTTTGCCATTATCCAGTGAACACAGTTGTATGACAGTTACTTTGATCGGGATTTTTCGGAATTCGTTGAAACCTATTCCAAGCGCGCTTTCTGGAGTAATATTTCACTTTTCAGGACGACTCCGGTCGATGGAACGGAATAATCGGCGTTTTGCAGCGTCACGAAGCTGACTTATCTATCTCAGCCGTCACTATCACATATTCTCGGGTTGAAGTTATAGGTTAACCGAATTTTTTATTAGATTGCCGAAAAATCGTGAAATTTCAGATTTTACACTACCTTTCATGCACTTGGGTATTTCTATTCTTCTTGCTCATACTGCCGAAGAAATGGAAAAGGTTAGCTTCAAAGATCACTTATTCAAATTTTCGAGAAATTTTACGTGCATATTTCTTAAGAGGAACTGAAGGATAAAATGTGAAGTCTTTAGGCAACAACTATATTACGACCTGACGACCCCTTTCTTTTTCTCACTACTTCGTCCCACTCTATCCTCTCTCTAACTATAGGGGTCGTCAGGTCGTCATATAGTAACTGCCACGTTTTATTATGATTCATAAGTGATATTTGGATATGGGGCGATGTTGAACAAGAATTCTAAAATTCCCTTATCAATGTTGTTACAAGTCTACGTATTTATGTTGCAAACCTTCTCACTTCTACAAATTCAGCTATGATTATTTAAGTGGAGATCAAACGAATCTCCTTCAAATATGAAACCTCTTTCAGGGTTCGTTATTCACATTCCTCGAGCCACTCTCAGTGACGGTGTGGTTCTCCCTGCTGGCTGCATACCTCACCGTGTCTTTCACCATGTACATCCTCGCCAAGTTCAGCCCCTATGAATGGTTAGTACACACTTGTATTTGCCTTTTTTTCTTTTTTTTAATTATATTTTTTCAACATTTATTGAAATTGCGTTGCGTCAACGATAATGTATTGGTTTTCAAAACATTTATTCTACCTATCGTTCTTGATCACAAAATGCGAATATTTATTTAGAATTTTTTTATGTTAAGAACGTAATCAACTAAAAATATATGAAGGTAGTAAGGGAGAATAAAATATGAAAATATCGACGAGGGTTTGATCACGTTTTTCCTAATCTAACCTCCGAATGTTTCAGCACCACAATATCCTTAGTTTGATCGTTTGGTGAATAATAAAAAAAAAGATAAATTGGATACGTATTTATTGTATTCAGATCTAGGGAGGACGATTATCAAAAAGACCTTACGAACCTACCCCTATAATATTTGCTACACAATTTTGTATCTTTAAACTGAAATTTTCACTGCACGTGCTTAGTCATAATGAAAATTTCGCTCGTGCGACCTACCCCCGTATATTTTCTTCGCCTGACGGAAGCGCTCCCTGGGTCTGAGAGAGTGAGACAGCGACACGGATGACGGAAGAAACGCTTTTGACCGAAGAGAGCTCTGAGAGATCTACTTAATTTAGGGAGAGGGTGAAAATGACGGAATTTCATTTCATAGATGAACGCGAAACAATATGTACGTCTAAATTAGATTCACCTATTCCAGGTACGAGATCGAGCGGATAGACGAACGAGACAGAAGTATTGACAACCAGAAGAATCAGTTCACCATCTTGAATTCGCTATGGTTCGCAATTGGTTCTTTGATGCAGCAGGGCAGCGATGTCATACCGCGAGCTGTTGCTACCAGAGTTGTCGCTGTTATTTGGTGGGCAAATTTTTGATTTTGTAGAAAATATGAAATTAATCTAGATTTGATTATTTCCTGCTCGTAGAAAATAGTTTTCTCGAGCAAAATCTGTAAAGCTTATTATCAAATAGCAAGAAAGATGAGAAATATTGGAAATCATTATTTTATGGACATATTCTTCTTCTCATTGTATTATCCATGCTTCGGAGTTTTTTTTAATCTTGAGATATTATAGAATCTTTTGATATTTATCGATTTTTTTCTAATTTTGAAAATTCAGGTGGCTCTTCACCCAAATCATAATCTCAAGTTATACTGCCCAGTTGGCTGCCTTTTTGACAGTCGAAAGAATGTCTACACCAATAGGTTTGTTAGAATATTCTCGGAAAAAATGCACACTTGAATTCAGAAAGCACTGCCGATTTGGCAAACCAGCAGAAGATCAAATATGGCACGCTGAAAAGTGGCAGCACTATGGACTTTTTTCGCGACAGCCGGATACCCATCTATGAGAGAATGTAAGTTGTGGTTTTCAAGGATGTTTTGCAATAGATGAAAATTACGTGAGGATAGTCTTCGATTTATTGACTTTTTGAAAGATTTACGAATGATAACCCACCTAAAATCCAATTTTCATAAGAATTGTGCATCATTCATCATTGCACGACTTCGGAGTTTTTATGAGAACTGAGGTTTATTTGCATTTAGGTGGTCAGTAATGGAATCCTCTTCTCCGCCGGTATTCGTGAACAGTTCGAAAGAAGGCATAGCGCGCGTGAAGTCAGGCAATTATGCCTACATGATGGAGTCGTCCATGCTCGAGTACCACATGGAGAGGGACTGTCAGTTGCAGAGGATTGGAGGGTTGTTAGATTCTAAGGTAAGACTATCTTTCTCTAATTCTGCGGAAAGTACGGAATCCTTGTGAAGTTTCTCACTATTACACCATCGGCGAGCTTTCGATTCGAAATTTTGGAATTGTAAAAACTCCGCCCGCCCATAATTTCTCGCATTTTATAGGAGATTTTCAGAGAAATGTTTTAGTTAATTTCAGATTCATTTTGCTTTTATGGAAAATCAAAAATAATTCCTTACTCTTAGGATTTTTCTAGATATTTTGCTGAAAAGGGTAAAAAAATGCAGTGTCAACATACCTAGGCTACTTTTTATCTGAGAATCAGACTAAAAATAGCGAAAATTCATAATTTCAGGGTTACGGTATCGCTCTCCCTAAAGGGTCTCCGTTGAGGGATATTTTATCAAAGACCGTACTTCAATTGCAGGAACGAACAATTTTAGAGGCGTTGAAGAACAAGTGGTGGAAGGATAAAAGTGAGAATTTTATTCTATTGATAGAAAACGTTGAAGAATTTAAGGTGGCAATATTTGCTCTCACAATGTCGAAGGTTCGGCGGCGTCGCCCCCACAGAATATTTTCGGTGAGTAGCATTTTTCGTGAAAATATTCACTATCCTCGAAACATTATTTTGATAAAAAGTGACAGAATTGATAATGTCCCGAGTCAAATCGACTGAAATTTGTCATAACTTCGAACTTCCTTGATGAAATCTCTAATTCTAGGCATTTTCTACGTGTTGATAACGGGTTTGGTGTTGGCGTTTCTGATCAGTCTGGCGGAGTACTGTATCGAATCCAGACACAAGGAGTCGGGTGTGCGACTCAATCTCACCATCATTGGAATGGTAAACTAGACAATTTTTCCTTAAGGCTCAATTATCATTTGCAAAAGGATTAGAAGGAAGCGAGAATGTTGAAATATGAAAAGTTCAGCCTCGATTTCATGAACTTCAGTTTGTAGTTACATTCGAGATCCTCTTGTGGGATGAGTGAAATCAAGGTTGCGATTTTCTTTTTTTTCTATTTTAGCCTGATTTTTTTGCGCGAACTATTCTTTTCATCTTCGATAAACATTCATTTTTAGTTCTCAAAGTGGTTTCGTGGATTTTCCTCGGAATCCCGAGCTGACAGAGCTCGGCAAAAATTGCGGAACACTCAACTGGATACGGCTGGACAGCCGGAACCGCTCACTATGTAGGTTTCCGAGAATTTGAAAAATTAGCATTCTTTTAAAAATTGATCCCGATATTTTCAATAAAAACAAATTTTAACAAAATAAAAATTTCTAGTACGAAATCAGTGTTGGTCTGAATCAAAAAGAGGTTTGTCTTCATTTTAAAAAATCAGATAAGTTCAAAATCTAGCCGGTTTGAAGTGATGAAATGCGTGCTTTCTAGCTAAATTTCAACGAAAAAGATTAATGATATCCAAGCTTCTGTCTGAACAATTGGTTGCAAAACAACGCTTCGAGCATGAAATTTTTAGAGGAATTCGTTCAGGGATGAGATGGAAGGAGAATTAAACAAAAATATATTCGGAAAGAATCATCTCATTTCTGATTTGTAAATTTTGTGTTTCAGAATTGATACTTCTATTTCAGCTGCCTGGATCACTCTCCTCCGGAATCACCCCTGCCTCACCTCATCAATCGACCTCCCTTCTGCAACGCTGATGACATCGATGACCCGGCTTTCCGCAGAGGCAGTGGAAAACATCTCGTACGGTGTGCCGTCAGGTATGCAAATTGATACATTTTACGAAACTAATAGATTTTCTCGGTAATTTGAAATTGAAACTTGCTATAGAACGTGCCATAATCAAGCGTTAATTGAAAGATTGATCTTCATTTTGATTCTTTCTTGGATAAGTGATTGTTTTGTGGGAATTTTTAAATCTAGATTTATCGTCTGTATTTCAAAAAGCCAAAAGTATAATTTTAGGGGCCTAAGAAGAGACAGTTCGGGCACGACAAGTTCAGAGATTTCCGACGAGGCGCTCAGGCGGCTGTCCAGAAAGCTCCCGGTCAAACATGAACAAATCCTACATATCAGGAAATGCAAAAATTAATGTGCACAGGTTATCTTCTATTAGATTTTTCAATATTTTTTTCGAAAGTTGATGCAATTTTGCAATGAAATAGTATTGATAAAGAAGAAAAATTGCATGGACTTGCAAACTTTCAAAAAATGCTAAATATTTACCATGACGCTTTTATCTTATTTTTCGATGTAAGATTACAAATTTTTAGAAATTATATCTATTTTGAAAATACTTCTAGTCCAATATTTATGATATTCAGCTCATTTTTCGAATATTTATGATCTCATCATTATCATCATCTTGCCAAAATTCAGGGTTTATTCTTAAACTTTATCATTTTGACTAGTTTATTGATTTATCGATTTTCGTCTAAGATTCTTTCAAAATTGCTTTTGATACATTTCGGAACGCTCAATAGTTTTGAATTTTTTTCTTAAATAAATGAATTTTTTAAAAACGTATTTCTGTGTTTCAGCTCTTCGCCTGTATTCGCGTGCTAATCGTCTTTACTATAAAGTAGGAACCGTAAAGCCACGCCCCTTTCATGAGGCGCAAATGTACTCTTTTTAATTGCCCCTTGCAGTTGCCATCCTTTTTTTTGTCTTTTCCTATGCTATTTTCCAAAAAAGGGTGGCGGTGGTAGGAAGGTGATAAATTCAGGGGGCCTGATTTTCTAAAAGATTTATGTGTAAAACCGTACCCTTACTCCAGGAATGTACACGGTCCGTAAAAATTGGGATCGAACCTATAAAATAGTGTGTGCAGGCTAGAATATGTGGATGTTATGAAGGCCTTAGATGGTAGTTCTCTACTAGTAACTAGCACTGCACGAATATTAAGAATCCTTTATTGACTAGCCTTGGTTCAGTACAGTAAGACCCAATACAATAGTAGAGAATAGTAAGGCGTGGATAATACTGTGAAGGAACAAAGTAACAACGAAGAGGGCGTATTTATAGGCGCGAGTCGCGCCTAGAAAGTAACTCCGCCCTATAAGGTTCGGGCAATCTAGGGATAGTTCTAGAAATGGCTCTCCAGCCAGAAATGACAATAACAAGTATGATTCATCAAAGTGAACAAGTCGTTGGCGACATAGTGCGATGGTTGAAAAATCTTTATTTAATCGGAAACCTCCGTAATTGCTTGAAAGTGTCCATAATTTGAAATTTCAGTATCAATTGCTTCATGCGCTATGCGTGGAGGTTGAACTATTTTTAATTATTTCGAAAAAACGTTTCAGAGCATTGTGATTTTCCTATTATCAATTTGGATTATCAGGGATTATCGAGAATTTTGTCTTAAAAAGTTGGATCGATCAATTTTTGGAAGAATAACATTGAAACTCGCTACAATTTTATCTCAAATGCTTCCACGATCAGCACCGAAAAAGAATTCTTGGTCAATGCTGTTTTTATCACTTTTTCCAAATTTCAAGAGAATCTCTTCATTTGTGACGATTCCTTTTTAAAGAGTTAGGGCAGCATGCCGAAATCAAGGTCAACAGTCAAAAAAGGAGTTATCAATCATTTCCTATTTCGATAAAATTACTCACTCACTTTTTTCTAAATTTCATTATTGACTTTTGCAGTAATTGGTTCATGAATTACTCAACTATTAAATAACTTTTTTATCTATCGATATTTTAGATGAAACTCGCATCGATCTGCCTATTATTCACGCTCATTATTATCGTGATTTCCGTTTCGTTAAGTGATGGGCTTGATGATAAAGGAAGCCAACTGGTCAAACGACGAGCTGAACTCGATCCGATCAGTGCATTCGAACATTTGGATCCTCCTGGAGTCAGTCGATTGAAACGTAATCATCATTCCAAGAAGTCACGGAAAAGGAAGAATAAAGGCAAGAATAGACGGAGAAAATCGAAGTCGAAGAGAAGACGTTGCAGGAACAAGAAAAGGAAGAACTCTGACAATGAATTAGGTTTGACTCCCAAAAAATTAACTGAGATTTGTAAAATCGGTTTTAGGCAAAAATAACGGTACAAAAGTGGATGATTGTATCGAAACAAGCACACCTTCATCAATATCAACTTCATCAACGACAGCTGATTTGACAACGATGAAAAATTCGAATAACGACATGGAAAATTCGTCGAAAATATCATCAAGCACAACCAAAGAGCCCGATAGTGACGATGTGAATATTGAATAAATCTCGATATTTTCAAGGCCTTTTTTGAATTATTTTGTATGATGAACAATCTTTGGCTAGGTTTTCATTTTTTCTAACGTTATCGATGTGGTTCGTCTATTGTCGTAATCAATCAATGGGAATAAATATTCGTCAGCTAACATCGTGAATTTTTGATAAAGTTAAAACGAAATGATCGATTTATCTATCGAGAAAATAGAATACACCTGATTTCTCGCCATTTCTTTAAAATTTGTCTTTTTGATTGTTAATAACCAATAATCATATATATTTATAATACTTATGTTTGTAAAAATCTAATAGGTCTAAATGGCTGATCAAGAAAATAGTGGCCCAGTCAATGAATATATTCAACGACAATTACAATTGTTTAGTTCCTTGCCGCTACAACCAACTCAGGAGTCATCCAATGGAAACGAATTTCCACAGGTTTTACTTCAAATATAAATTAATGAAACGATTTTCAATGTTCAAAAAGTTGTTCATCATCTCTATAGTTTCAGGCGAATATTTCGAGAGTTCATGCAGCCGAGGTCAGTCAAAATTGTGAAGTGATTTTGGCAGCTCAAAGAAAAATGCTGGATTCAGCAATGAAAGAAATTTTGAACAGCACAAGAGCTCAAGTATTGCGAGATAGCGACCAAAAAAAATTGTTGATTGATGTTTTGAAGCAGAAGTTTCCAGCCGTGAGTTTATTTTTTTAAAAATAATTTCATTGTATACCGAATTTCAGATTCATGGAGATTTTCTGGAGTCAACAACCAATTGGTTTTCACCTCTTGCATGTTTTCTAATTTCCTACTTGGCTGAAATTGGGATGACTGATAGTTTATTGGCCACCGACGGTAATTTTTTTTTATTAAGTTCCATATATTTGAAACTTATCATTAAAATTTCAAACGTGCCACCATGTAGTATTCCAACATATTTTATTTTCAGATAGCCGGCTATTGTCTCTGTTTGATTATCCGATTCATGCAGATCGTAATCGTCAAATGAGACCTCGTTTCACTTTACCGACTTTTCTCGAGCCCGCTTGGCAACAATACATCGACATCATCAAAAAGGCGAATAAAATGTCAAACTTACTTATCAGAGTTCTTACTTCAGAACTATGAGGCTGAGGTATCCGAATTTGAGTGTCAAGTCTGCTTCAACACTTTGCATATTGCGAACGGGGTTTACTGCGTAAATCTGTATGAGGATCAATTCGTTCATGATTTTGACGGAATCACACGATGTGAGTTGTCATTTGGCAGAGTAGAAAAAAGAAATGTTATTCAGCCGACAATCACCGTGTTTGTGATGATTGTCTTCGTGAAATGGCGAAGGCTACAACGGACGATGGTGCAATTGCAAATGGAGGTGTTGGCCTAAAATGTGTCGATCCAAATTGTCCGGGAGTTATCCTTTATGGTTAGATTATTCGGATAATATGAAATGAATTGAACTGTACAGCTCATGTAAGCCCTCGTCTACTCGACGACGATGTTCGAAAACGACTGCATAAACGTCTTCAACAAGTGGCCTTATCTTCTCTCAAGGGGCTCGAAAGGTGATTACTTCTTTGTGCTCCACGATTCCATCAATGATATTCTCTGCCAGAGCAAAATAGAAATATCGTCGAATTGCTAAAATTCAGCTGTAAGAAGTGTCAGTTTACAATGCAAATTGAAGTGTCCAAGAAGGAGATGCCATCATTTCAATGCCCTCAATCTCAATGCAAAGCCCAATTTTGCAGGTAACTTGATATTAATGACTTTTAAAGCGATGGCAAATGTCTAAATCATATGATTCTTAACCTAAACGATGTAAAATAATTTTAGGACTTGTAATATTGACTGGAAGGATCACGTGAACGGATCTGGGCATGCAAAGAAGTGTGAAGATGTTATGTCCCCTACGGATTTCAAGAGGATTCGATTGTATAAATAAATGATAGTTCTAAAACAAATCCTCTAAACTTCAGGGAAGAACAACTATCCGAAGTAGTCATGAGACAATGTCAATGCGGAAAAATTTTCGTCAAAGATGGGGGTTGTAATATGATGCATTGCAGGTGATGCATAATTTTGATTGCTAAAAATTTGAATCCTTAAAAGTTCAATGACATAACTAAAGGATATATACGTCTGATTTAATTTTTCGAGTATCCGAGAATATCGAATACAGTATATGAGCAACCTAATGCATAGTCAATTTTCAGTTGCGGCATAACAACGTGCTACATTTGTAAGCAGGTTGTTCAAGGCAGCAATCATATGTGGTTAGTTTTTAATCTTTATATCCAAGTCAGCATAAAATAAAAACACGAATTCAGGCAAGGTCGGCCGTGTCAAACTGGTGAAAATTATCAGGTCGTCGATAGAATTCGACTTGAAAACGTCATCCTGGAAGCAAGTAGAGACGAGGCTCTACGTCCAATTGCAAATAGACTGCAATAAAACTTATTGTGTCGACTAGTATTTATAAACGAATGCTAAAATTTGTAGCGTTAATCAAATTTAGCACCATGAATTATTGAGATCAAAATTTTACTAAATTATGACTAGCAATAAAAACTGATTTCAAAACTTCTGAGAATATATTCTCGGACGATTCAATTTTTTTCCATATAAATCCATTAAAAACTCTGATTATGATTAATTTCAAAATGTTCATTGATCAATCGCACCCAGAATTTTCCAAGAAAATTACAAAGAAATGTAATGTAGTGCACTAAATTAGAAATCATGCAATGATAAATGATAAAGTGTCCTTTTTTATAAGGATTTTCCAATAAAATGACGAAAACATTCCGATCCAAGATATGACTAATCTTTAAGACTTTTCTTTATTCATTTATCTCCACTCGTTTGCAGAATAATTCAACTTTCCCTACCATTTATAAAAATTGCAGGCGAAATTATAAATTATCACGAGTTAGTTCTGAAAACTGCAAAGAATAATTTCTAGTTCGATGAACAACGATTACAAAATGATTTTTTGGTTATGCAAGTTTTTCAGCTTATACATCTTTATTACGCAACTCATTGAATTGAAAATAAATAAATTTTTGTCATAAAGTATCCCAGTATTTTATAACCTCTTCATCGGTGTATTTAGCAGCTACTTTAGTATACATTGATAATTTCTTATCATATGTAGCATGAAGGAACGCATCACTCAAACGAACATTTTCGATATCCCAGTAGAGTTGATTTACCTAAAATTAAATTTCATCGACTAAAAAGAGTTGTTATTGAAATCAACACTTTTTAGGATATTTTCAGTTTTAATTTCTATACTTGGTTATTCGAGTCATTTCATAACTCATTTTCAGAAATAAACTTACCCTTGGACCAGTTCCTTTGAATTTTTTCGCTTGTTTATCACAAATTTCGACCTGTTCTTTCTGGTTCTGCCTTTCTCTTTCCTAAAAATCGTATTGATTAAAAAATGACTAAAAAATAGTCAAACCCAATACTTCTCCGCTTCTTCAGGCGTCTTCTTCTGCTTGTTCCAAGCCTCATTAGCTTCAATATTCAACGGCTTCAATTCGATCATTCTTTGTTCTACAGTTTTGCTCTGATTGCATTCGAGTTTTCTTCGCTGTAAGAAGATTCGTTATTTTTCATCCACTATAATTAGAACTTTGTTAAGGCGGATCGAAACTATTTTTAAAGGTGAAAGACCAAAACAAGTAGCATAATTTTTCAGGCCCTCAAATTCAATGAAAAGAGTAAATTTCAAAGAAAAACGCACCTATCACAAATTCTCATGGAACCAGAAAGAACTCACCTTATTGATCAGATTTGAAAACATTAGAGTCCAAGTTGCGTAACGATCGTGATAGAATCGGGTGTTCTCTAAATTCATCGATATTTAGAACTGTTTAGAAACTAAACAATTATATTTCACCTTGAATAATTAGCATTCGTTTACCATAGGGAGTTTCATTGTCTGTATACTAAAATTGAAGGTAATGGGATTCATTAAAATGATCATTTGGTCAAAAGATATTTCTGACTTATACTTACAGTTATATTTTCAAGAGCCGTATCCAACCACATTAGTTCTTGGTCGCTGTATGGCTTAGCAGTATTCTTGATCATTTTGATTGCATCGTCTATGTTGTGCTCGTAAAATTGTCGCGAAAACCGCACTTTCATGAAATTTTTATGCAATTGACGTACCTAAGAGTTTAGCGACTATTTGGTTTTATTTCTCAAATATGTAATTTATGCTTACTCGTTCTGGCAAACCCGTCTTTCTAAATCTCTTCAGCCTCTTGTTTACATATTCTATGTTGCCACGTTTAGCTTCGACAACGTTTTTCTGAACTCGAAGATAAATTTTACCTGAATTCATGCAGAATTTTTGAAATTTTAAAATCCAACCGCGAAAGCACAATGCAAAATATTATAGGAAAGAAACCCTATCTTGTTCAAGCCTCGTTATTTTACTTTGTTGCTAATTTGGATATTTTTCAGATTACACAAATTTATACAACTTCGAAATGCTATTGTCTACTAACCCATTTAGCTTCTAAGTCCTCATTGCTCAAGTACAATTCTTGAGAGTTGGCTCTTGTCTCTTCGAAGAATATCTTTTTGAGCTCCTCTAATTTTTCTGCATCTGACTTCTCTTCAACATAGAGAAAGTAGTATTGCCGATTCGAATAATCGATTTCAGTCGGAGTACTCTCAGCATTTTCGTCGTAGAACTTCTTGGCCCAATCTTAAGTAATCTTTTGAAAATAAGATACAGTTATTACTAACGTTCTAATAACTTGTCACGATAGATCAACTGCTTATTAGAAGAAGGGGGAGTCTAAAATTGTCATTTTTAAATATGCAACTTCAACTTGGGCTGTACTTCATTGTGTTCTTCGGAATTTTCCATGACTATGCTTTCAGTCGATTTCGGTCTTTCTGTCGTCTCCCTTCTCAGTGTTTCATTCCTCAGCTGTGTGTATTTCGTGATAATAGCCGCCGAATATTTGTTCATCGCCTCTTTCAGAATATTTACAACTCGATTCTTGTTAGATCGTCCATACAAGTCGGATTTAACTTTCAACTTCCTAATTTCATGCTCGAGATATCTTACTTCTTTCGGCACATCTGGCTTCAATAGTCTAAAATAAGTTCATTTATAATTCAATGAAAATTTCGCTAAATAAAACACGAAAATGTGATAAATTATTATATGATGATTCTCCATTGTTACTTTCACTTTGCATAAAATCTAGAAATTTTAATTTTTCATTAATTCAAGTATATAATTTTTATGAATTATTTACCTAAGGGACCATCGCGTGTTGTAATCAAATTGTTGTATGAATGCGGGCTCGTGCATTTTCCATAGCTGATCGTCTGGCATTCCATTGACTAGATGCCCATACTTCCTTTTGATTATCGGAAGCATCAGTTCTTTGATATCATGCAGTTTCTGTTCATCGGTCGACATTATATTCGATGAAATCCAGAAGATCTGCAATTTTCTTAAATTTAGAAATTCGGAAATAACAAGATCTAGATATTATTGAGGGAGGTGGAGAGTAAATTTTACTAGAAAAGAAAGAGTCGTATTATTTCGAAATCTCGCTATAAAAAAAGTCTAGCTATTTCCAAATTTTCAATAATTGTGATATTGAATTAGGTAAATATCAATCAGAGAACTGTCATTTACCCTCCTAATATTATCCTTATATTTGATCTGAATATTACTTGAGTTATCAGCATTGGTAAATTCGCCAGAAATGTCTGAAATCTTTTCTGATAACTGATATTATTTATCATTCTTAAATTATAAGAGCTCCATTTTTAAACTATGAGTTATCTGCAAATTCAGATAATTACAAGTGAACATTGTTGACCTATGAAGCCCGTGATAAGCTATCCCATTTTTTTTTAGTTAATACCGGAGGAACGAAAGTCTTGACTTACCTTCAGCTAAATCGTTAATACTATCTCGTTTGTTCTTTATGAATTGAGGTTGATTAATTAGTAATAATGGAAATAGCTTCAATAACATGTCGCTAAATTATATGTAGAAATAACTTGATGGAAGGAAACGACGATAAGATGGTATTGATAGAGTAGAGTAACTTTTATTGATGATTCATTGAACTTTGCTGTCTCGATGATATCGATTTGAGTTGTCGAGTAAAAATTACAAATAGCTGATTTCAGGGTCTGCTAAATTACCAATTATTACGTCAATATCAATGTCTAGAACTTTCTCTCTTCGCGCCCGCTCGCTCGTCGTTCTAGTGCCAGCCTTCGGCTGACTGTTAGAATTTCGATTAGTTCTATAAAATTACTGAAATTTATATTATTTGTCGATTATAAAGCAGCATCAATTAATCATCAATAGTGCTGAAAATCAATGTGAAGATAATTTTAAATTTGATCTTAAAATTAGAATGAGAATGAAGAATTTAATGAACAAATACTCATTAAAATATCTAAATTTATATTTATTAGCTTTAAAATTTAGTAGAACATTTTTCTCGTGACAGATTCTCCCAAAAATAATGGAATACAACACAGGCAAATCGTTCCTCTATGTTTTTGCCACATTCAAAGCCTAAATTAAGTTGTATTGAAGAGAACTTTTCTTGAAATTGTTCATGAACTATTTTACGAAATAGATGTATTAGTCCACCCCTCGTCTTCACCAGACTTGACTAACTAAATTAAATTATTAGTGTTCACAAAGTTATAATTGGGACATAAAACACTGCAAGAATCAAAAGAGTATAGTAAAGAAATTGGAGAAAAAATAAAAATAAATAATGAAAAGTTCACATCCTAAACAATAGTCATTATATGTAGAGGACACAAGTGAAATTCCCGATATGAAGGCAGAGCTATGAAAGTATTTTTCCCAAAATCTGATGGGCTGATCAAGCTTATATAGCAAGAAATCGCATGAAAATCGGATCAGTGTAACCAAAGATATGAATTTTTGAAGATGACGACCGGGCTATATCTAATAGTGGAAAAAGAAAAAATAACTTCGCAAAGTTACTAGGTCACTAGTTTTCCGAGTTGCTCCATTTATATTATTTATTGAAATTTATCCAGAATAAAAGATAAAAAAAACTATTCCATTCACGCGTAGAAACAAATTTAATAAAATACAGATACAAAACTTTTCTGTAAATAATGAAAATCTCAATATTGGCAATCATTTGTTGATTCTCTAGCATTGCTCAAATTGGGGACTTTCAAATTTGTTACCATTACATTTGAAGACGATGCTATATTTGATGGAACGATGGATTTTTTCTTAAAGCCCAAAAGTCGAAGAACGCCTGTTCTTATTGTGCGGTTCAAGGTGATGTAGACTATCGCGGGGGCACCTAATATTATTTTCTAATGACTTTAGTTTGCTGGGAGCTCTCTTAGTTCTTACCATGCCCAACCTGCCAAGTCATTTCAGCAACAATAATCAGCCACTCTGGAACGGGTATGAATTGCATTATCATATAAATGACTGATGCTACCGCGTTGATCATGCACATCAGAGTTGACTGGATAAAAATCTAAAATTTTGAATTTATTTTCACGCGCACAGGTAATTTGAAACGAATCATGAGGAAGTGATAGTCAAAATCGGGGATGTGCGAAGTCCGTAAGATTGGGAACCTGACTTGACTTTGGACTTCCAAATTTTCCAAAATCCGGGCTCAAACTTGATTTTGACTCGCTAGCGAATCAAGTCAAGGCCAAGTCCGAGTCCGAAGTCAAGTCCGCACGCACATCCCTGATCAAAAGCAATACACCCCTCATATTTACTGCTCTATATCATATATTACATTGTTTCCATCAAACTATTGTTGGCAATAAATGATTGCCCAAGACAAACTGAGCGGGCCTATTAAGTGCAGTGCTTACGGATTTATGCGATCGAAATCCCGCTGCAGATGAGGCTTTTCGAGCTTTCTGATAGAGTGCAATGCAGAAAAATCCATAGAGAAAACATGTCAGAAACACGATACTGAAGTTGTTGATTGTATTAGGTACGTTCGCATACTGAAATTAATGATGTAAAAATTCTATATATGAAGACATGAAAATTAGTCATACCACCATCGGATCGCTATTGTTGAAAATGAACGGATCGAAGAACCAAGCTTGATATCTCGACGAAACTACAATCGCGGGAGTGAAAAAGAAGAAATAACTGCCGTACAGAATTGGAAATATCAGGACTATGTTGGTGCGGTATCTGAAGATGATTTTCTGAGGTGCGTAGCGTTACGTACCAAAGATTTTGGTACGTGACGCACATCCCCTATTAGACTATAGGATCATGCGAGATAAATGTTAGCTAGTATGACTTGTGGCATGCATGCCCAACCATTAGATGGTCTACAAATAATGCTGGAAAATAGAAACTTACCCCTTGAAATACATTTTTCCCAGTGACGGATGCAAGATGTCAAGAATTCGATTGATAACGAGAATCAGACAAAGCATGCAGGAAGTACACCACGCACCTAAAGTCCTTTCATTTTGTTGAAAATCTTTATCAGTGCTTTTTGGGAACCTACACCCCCTTGTATATCACACCCTCTTTTTATTAGTGTCTCTCACAAAAATAGTGAGGCATACAAGGGGTGTGGTTCTCAGAAGGGACTCCTACTATTCGTCACTGATAAGTCGTGGTCACGTTTACTATTGTCACGAATAAATGTTAATCTGCCCATTCAAACCCTAATATTTATCCGGTGATAAATAGTAAATGTGAAAAATAGAATGAGCTCTAAGAGGCCCTTTATCCGAACTTACCCACTGCCAATGAACCAACTAGGTAAATTATATCTGGATGAGTGCAAAAAACAGCTCCTTCGATCAGAAAATATCCAGAGGCTATTGAGCCAGCAGCTAAATTTGAATATTTTAGCAAGTGGTTTATTGTTTTCTTGCTTCCGTTTATCTGTCATCTTGATAAGAATAGTTGGTGGTTTGAAACATTGAATAATGCTTCATCCTCATTCATTTCTATAGTTTTTTTCACTTTTATAGGGGCATAATTCAAAAATATGACGGAATGCTGACAAAAATTTCCTGAGAAAATAGGAATTGAATATCAGGGACGCTACGAAATTTCGTTTCGTGAACGAGTGGTCAATTTCCATTTCGTTTCACTTTAAAATTTCAATCTGCGACGTCCCTGTTGGATACTGTATCCTATGTGTGTTGACAATTGTTCTAATGGAGCGAGTCGTGGCGATTTAGCTTACTCGCAAAAGAATTGTATGAATCGTAAACATTCGAGGTAGGAAACTTGCATCAGAGTTCAAGAAAATTTTTAATAATACCTGAATTGAAAACTTTCTTTCAACTCTCGCATGGTCTAGTTTCTTTTACATTGTTTTGAAAAGAATGTAGTCACAACTGAATAAGAAAAAAGGATTTACATCTTGTTGGAACCTACAGATACTACTGTATTTTTCTAGTCTGGTGAAAGTGATTCTTGAAATTATTCTATATCCTGATTTTCTGCAATGTCACACGCACACAGGAATTGTAGGCAAACATTTGTTTCTCAACCATCAATCTAACTCTAAAATTTTTCTATCCATTTAATTTATTGTAGCTACATGAAGAAGGAATTCCGAAACTATGGTCGTGTACAAGGGATAATCCCAGAAAACGGTTAAGCTCATGGGAATAAAGTTGAACCGCTCACCACGTGAGATTGAAATGAGCTTTGAATTTTAGAACAGGTAACAGAATTTTACAATTTGTAAATGTCTTGACGTTATAGTATGCGCAAATAACCTAAAAAGTGGATACGACTATATGTCAGTAGCCTATTATCTAGTGGTTATGCTTGATGTGACTGAAATTTCTTCTATTATCCATAGCAATGACTGCCCGAACCAAACTTTACCAGGTGTCTTGAGATTTGAGGATTAGAGCAGTCTATAAGATCTAACTCCCTCGTAGACGAAATGTAGACTTCTTTAGTGGAAGGCGTTCATTGAAGTCGTAGTGTGGTGAAGATCATCGTCTGTACACGAGATTGACTGGGGTGTGGGGGAATTGGTATTTATGTGTTTGGGAGAGGAGAGGATAAGATTCGAATTTGGTATCGCTGGAGCCGCGTTACCAACTTGTCAAAATATTTTCACCATGCCATTATGCCATTATTTTAAAGGTTTACAGATTGGTCATGCTTGCATTTAATAAGGGCGACTTCAGTGACTCTTTAATGGACAAAACAAGAACATCCAAGCATTTTTGATATTTTCAAACATTTTCATCTCAATCTTTGGTTACCCGTCCTCAAACTGCACTTACAAATTGCACAGAGGTCGATAACTCCGAGAAGGAACATGATTTTATAGCAGGACAGATGGATTAGCTCTTTGGATGCGATCACGATCAGGCACATGGTGTAAATGACCTGAAACACGCATAGACACTAGTTTTTATCCTTCTAAAGATGTTTAATAATTTCTCAATTTTCAAAATTTCATTAATTTTCGTTGATTCAAGTCAAACAATTTACCACGATGATGATACCGTACGCCATTGTGAATGCACCACTAATTGGATGCTTTTCTCCATTCATTTCTGCCCATTCTTCTGGAGTATGAGCACTAAAACGATTATTATTTTTATTCTTGATAAGTTCGAGACATTATCGGTAAAAAAGTTTGGTCTAATTTTCTCCCGTTGGGTTTAGAATCCAAAGGTAGAAAATTCTGGACTTTGAATGCTATTCGCTCTTTAAATATCTTTGAATTGAGAATTTGAGCTTTGGCATTCAACTAACTAATTTTTTATCTAATTTTGCACAAGATGAACCTTGATAAGTAGTCATTAACATCGTTTTAACTGTAAGACTACGTAATGAAAATGGAAATGCCCAAACCTGCAATTATAGAGAGGATTGTTCTGAATACCGCCAAGTCTGATCACCGATTCCATTAAGAAGTTTTTTTCGCCTAAACTATAGTAATCACAAACATAGAATTCTATAAATCATTGTTAAAGAATAACGATGATAATGCTCAGTGTTAAGCTAAATATTCGAATTATCGCGGATGTAAGCAACTCTCTGACTTACTTCTCTAACCCACGAAACTCCGCCCCGGTACTCTCTCATTGGTATATAAAGTGCCGACCGGCCCCTTCCCTCAATCTCAATCTTATCTCTCCAGTTGTCCCGTACACCTTATACTGTTGTATTGAATAAGTAATAAAGTGTATCAAGTTATCCCTGAGTAGTTCGGTTTTACTGTCCAATCAGTAAACGAAGGATAATTCTTCTTGCTCAGGGCAATTTGTAAGCCTCGTGACATTGCAACATCATGACATGCAAAAACAATGTGGCAAAAGGGCCTTCAACCTATCATATACTATTTAACATGTTACCAATGTCATGAATTTTACAAATGACTCATTCTCAACTAAATTGAAACAGCTATTGCTAGAAATATATCTCGACGACAGAGGAGTGCTACGAAAGTTCGCAGGTTCGCACTTTGGCGAAATAGTATGTTGAAAGTGGAGTGCCTATCTTTACGCCCTACTCTAACCCTATACTCTATCCCAAAGTGCGAACTTCGTAACCACCATAACAGAACTTAAAACTCTTGACACTGCAATATCAACCAGGCTATGAGTTATTTCAGCCAGTTTTCTTCTCTATTCTATAATATTGATGAGAGATTTTAAAATTCGTCACCAGTGTCACGGCTTTAAGCTCTGCTCAATGAGTAAAGGTTGAAGGGTCTTTATCATAAAAGTATTTATCAAAACTGAGATTCTGCAGCTGTTGAAAGTTTTAAGAGTGCGAACGAAAAGTTCTAAATTTATATGTTGACAAACAATTGACTCTTTCATTATTGTAGTCGCTCTTCGCCGAGTGTCCACAGGTTATGATATATTGAGCAATTGGATAACATTGGGGTTATTCTACAAATAAATTATGTGAGATAAAATATATAAGAGTTACATGAATCAAAATTATTATATCTTCTTTTTTAGTATGTTTGTCAAGTGTCTGCCTGTGTGTCCGAGCTTATTTCTAATCACCTGTCTATCATACCCCCATGTATAATACACCGTTGGATAGGTCTTCTGTTGTGGTCTGTGCAACGTAACTTTTCCGAAGACTTTTGACCTAAGTTTTGGGTATTTAGAGTCAAAACTGTAACATGCTAATTTTGACAGCGAAACTTGCAAATCGTTTGGGGAGTCATTACCGACAGTATTCGCTACTTCGCTGGTGAGCTCTTGCCCTCTTTGCTCACTTTACTATTTTATCTAAATTAAGAGCCATTCCATGAATAACTGTAACAAGGGTCCGGATAATGGCAAAAGTGTCCTGAATCCGAACCAAACCCATATGAGTGGATGCGCCCATGGATCTTAATCATAAAAAATGAAAATTAGGTCACGTTCCCTAAAGTAGATAGGACTAAATGGGGGTTGAAAATCGTTATTTTCGCGATTTGACCACCGACGGGAGGTACAAATAAAATTTTTTTGCTATAAAAGATTTTCGAAAAATTCCAAGTGACTCAAACTCTATTTATAAAAATTTTTGCCCTTATATACTTCAATAAAGCCTATATTATATTTTGCACAATACAAGCTTCCATTGATAAACGACAATATTGAAGAAACCGTTATTTGGCCAATGACATCTTCGTATGATGCTAATAATTGATTAAAAAATTGTATCACGTTCAAGCTAGAATCAGCTTTCATGAATTAATATGCTATCACGTATTTGTGAACATTGATCATATTATAATTGCCATATAATGTTATTGATAAAAACTAATATTTCGCCCACAACAACTTCAATGCAAAATGATTCACTAACAGACAAAAGTTACGGAAAGTATCAATGATACCCGTTTCCTAGGTGCATCTTCAGATCTGCAGTACCAAGCAATTATCATGAAGAGATTTAAATATGAGCTCGGTTCAATTCTTCATTGCTGGTTTTACACGTTTATCTAAGTTTCTGCAGCTAGAGTCATTTTCCTGTATTTATTTAGTTATGGAAGACGATCCTCTTTGGATTACTGGATATAGTGGGATAATAAATAAATATGGCTTGCATATAGATGGTACTCGATTATCTGAATTAACTTTTTGCGAAGGTTTGCAAAAGTAAGTTCACTATTGGTTAATTTATATAAGGATGTTCAAGAATCCAGAGAAAAATGGTCTGAATATACATATCGTATCTTTGACTTTCTCTCTCGTCTTAACACTAGTTCTCTCTTTCTGACCTAAAATTAGTGACTATATTTGCATAGATGAAGACAACTTGGATTCATCACGACATGATTCATACTAGATGGGAGTCAAATCTTAGCTGCCACTGGGTATAAGTTGGTGTTGTTACTTTTCAAGATGATTTTTTCACATCCAAGATATGTTGTGATAAATCCAGATAGTCTAGACTAAATTTCGAAATATTAAACAGGGATATCAAATTGACAATGTTGCAGAGTCCATCAAATGTTGGATGAAAATGATATTTATGACTATCACGAGGCGTACTATTACGACGCGATGTTCATTGATTGTCGACCGTATTATTTCACGCGACCCATAGAATTGGCTATCAGTAAATATATCACTCCATTAATTATCGGTTTTCTTCTAATTCATGCAGCATTTATCATTTCAATAATTGGAACTCGTAAAAGCGATAAAGAAGTTGAAATATTCTAGTATTGAATTACAATTATTAAGTTTAGCACGTTTAATTCAACTATATGCTATATCTTGAGACAGCATCGTTAATCCTGACAGTTTTCTCATATCTTATGAATTATGATATGGCAGACGTTAGTAACTTAGCACGAAACTATAATTCAGGTTGTGTTTAGGTTAATCGCTATATTGGAAAGGAAGCTTCATTATCAGAAACGTCCTCCTATATGAATACAAAGGTAGTAGAGAAATCTATTTCTTTAAACATACAATATTAATTTTGAAGGAGGTATTCCGCCAGCTATGCTTTGTAAATCGATTAATATTTCTTCTTGAAATAGTTCTTTGCATACAGAGAACGTCAATAATTATGGGTTGGTCGGTGCACAAATTTATTCTCTTTCGGTACGTTGTTCTAATATCGCAATTAAAACACATAATATAATAATTAAAGGAACGCTCATGTTGCAACCCTAAGATTCATCTTCCCTAGCATCGTATTATGGAATTTTTACATTTCCGAGGGCACAGATACACAGAAAGTATATGTATATCCACGATTCTACTTCATCTTCGATCAAATTAATGTTACAACTCAATACATCCTTTATTTAGTATGTTTTCAATTTTACATTTCTAATCTAAACTATTCAGTTCGAACTTGTTTTCCGCGCAATCTTTTCGCTCATTATGATGTTAACCTATATCCGACTTTATCTAGTGGTTCGAAGTTTAAAGTCTACAGCAATATTCTCCCTATCGAAACAAAACACGAATACCACTGAATACCGACTTATTCTTCAAGCAATTCCAAATATCGTCGTTCATTTTGTTATTACATATTAATCGGTTGACATCTAAGAGTTATTTATTCAGGTAGATATTGTACTTCAACTTTACTATGATTTTGAAATATGCCCTATTAATGACAAGAATGTTTGTGGGTCGGCATTGATGCAAATAAGTCACGAGCTCGATTATTATTATTCTCTACGCATCTATCATAAACAAGTCTCCGCATTCACGACGAACACTGTCTTGAGCATATCGGTAAGTTATTCTTAATTAAAAAATGATCTATAATTTACGTCAGCTAGCTAGCTAATTAAATAATTGGTTAGATCATCAAGTTCTTTTAGACTCCTCTATCATTTCTTCTAGCCAGCAAAGCTAAAGTTAAATATCTCATATCATTGTCAAGAAGAATTATTCGACATCCCCAAATAGCACCATTTCTAATAAGGTCGAACATCATCAAGTCTACTGATAACAATCTTCGAATCGCGTCCATTATTGTTCAAGAAATCAAAGATACTTGATATAAAATTTAATGTTAATAACTGTCTAATAATGAAATAAATGATTTCTAGATGTCATTTTATACAATTTGGTTAAAATTTAAAATACTTTTATCTACTATATTGAGAATTGACAATACAGCATTGAAATCCAGATAAATCAATGGAGCCTACGGAGTTGCTCTAATATAAAATAATTGGCTAAAAATTTTCTTTATATTTTTATTCTATTCTCCTACTCAAGATCTACGAAATAAAAAATAATCATTCAAATTGGTTCAGAAATAAGAAAGTTATGAATTTTTTTTCGAGGTCGGGTCTGTCAAAACTTTAAGCTACTGTAATCCTGCATACGATAATTCGTATGAAAAACGGATAGCACCATGATGATCAGTGTGAAAAACTGAA
>LIAE01010377.1:9059-43986 GCA_002287525.1 Diploscapter pachys
GTCTTGGGATACCGGCTGGAAATGGCCTTATTTTATAGAGAATTTAATTCTGAATAAAAATATGTAACTTTTTCGAAAAAAAAGTGTGGATCCTGGGGTCAAATAACTCGCCGAATGCATAAAATTAGGGTGATTTTCATAAAAGAAAATTTCAAAAATTCATATCTCCTTGTATTTCACACCAAATTTCATGGTTATTCTTTTATTTTGTAGATCTTGTCGAGAAGAATATGGGAAAAATAAAAATAAAATTTTTAGAAATTAATTTTGGCAGGAAAAAACTATCCGAAGTTACCCTATATGCCCGTACTGCATTTACGCGTAAATCACGTTGGAAAAATTCATCCTTCCAGTATTTTGTGTAGATTGACATGGTGAACAACTTTGGTTCCAGGACTGACCTCGAATTCACATTTGTATGAGCTCCAGAATTTTTTGAAGTTTAATGACCAATTATTGCAAAGTGCCATTTGACAGGAAATTTCAAAAAATCATATCTCCCTGTGTATCAGACTAAATTTCATAATTATTTTTTTTGTTTTGTAGATCTTGAGTAGTGGAACAATGTAAAAATAACAGGGAATTTTAAAAAATTATTTTTGCTGGGAAAAAGTTACCCTATATACCCGTACTGTGTTTACAAGGGTAATGTGAGTTAACGTCGGAGTTTTCTATGAAATCTTGTAGAACTCTTCAAGTTGATCAACTTTTGTTCCAGAACTTATTCTAGAATGTGCACACACAGGAAGATATGAATTTTTGAAATTTTCTTTCATAAAAATCACCCTAGTTTTATGCATTCGGCGAGTTATTTGACCCCAGGATCCACACTTTTTTTTCGAAAAAGTTACATATTTTTATTCAGAATTAAATTCTCTATAAAATAAGGCCATTCCCAGCCGGTATCCCAAGACATCGATGGGGTCAAAATCGCGAAAAACCGTCGCCGGTCAGGGTCGCATTTTCGGAAATTAATTTTTTGGCGGGAAACTGTTGGTCCTAGCAGGTGATCGTAGTTATATTATTTGTAGAGTTTTTCGTGGGCTATCCAATGCTGAAAACCCCGTTCGATTTGGTCCACAAATAAGGAAGTTATGTATTTTTCCCCGAGGTCGGGTCTGTCAAAACTTCAAGCTACCGTAATCCTGCATACGATCATTTTTATGAAAAATAAACCACACCATGAGAATCAGCGTGAAAAACTGAACAATATATGAGAAAATCAGCCAAATCCACGAACCCCTGTTTATGCCCCTTTGTTAAGACTTTGGTTTTTGCTGACATTCACTCTTAAGTTTAAAAATAAACTCAAAAACTACTCTCAGCCGAGTCGTGACCTGTTCCGCGGACGGTCAGCTTTGTCTGTGGGACATTCAAGACGGGAGATGCGTCA
Source organism: Diploscapter pachys (assembly GCA_002287525.1). Classification (NCBI taxonomy): domain Eukaryota; kingdom Metazoa; phylum Nematoda; class Chromadorea; order Rhabditida; family Rhabditidae; genus Diploscapter; species Diploscapter pachys. The sequence goes on from LIAE01010377.1 coordinate 10,453, forward strand.
ATTCGACCTCGTCGATTTACGTGCATCGTCAAATGCAACCATATGTGAGGACATTTGAGTACTATTTTGCTAAACTTGGGTGCTTTTGTTTAAAAAAATTATGTGGTTTTCAAAGAGTGAGTAATTCCCTAGTGAAATGTATTCTTTCTTCTAAAATCGAGAATGAGTACTTTCGGGCGAACAGGAAAAAATTAGTACTTTTCAGTCCTACAAATCGTCTCGCCACACTCGGGCCACTCGAATATTCGCCGTTGGTGATTACAATGATTTTACAGTGCTCGATCCGCAAGATCTGACGATTGTCTATCATATCAGTTCTAGGCAAGTCTTGAAAAGTAGACTAGAAAAATTCAACTTCAAATTTTCAGAGTCGAGCCTGATTGGATCTCGAGCTTCGTGATTACCTCGAACTTGACACCGAACCGTCCTGATCGTCTAATCGGAGTGACGATGGCCGGGATGATCAAAGTCTGGTCTTTGGTTGAGCTGGAGAAAAAGGTTATTTTTATTTTAAAAATAAGAAAAATCCCCGAAAAAAACTTGTGAAAACATCAATTCTCTTGAAAAATGCTAATTGATGAAAGATCCAATTTTTTCCTTAGTTTTGGCAATTTCAGGACCTTGCAAACGCCCTTTATGAAGACGAGTCTAAGCGTTTGGAGTTGCTTGAAGTGCAGTCCGTGTCTTTCAACCCCGCCAATTCCCGATACATTTTGGTTGTCACTGCAGCTTGTTGGCAGGTAAGTATTTTTTTCTCTCATTTTGCATAAAAATTAAAGAAGATTCCTCCAATAAAGTTCTATAATTCATATCCTTTTTCTTACAAATTTTTATGATGGAAGGATAACTATTTTAATTTGTTAATTGGCAGCTAGTCGATCTCCATGATCTTGTTCCCGTCGTGAGCGTGGAATGTCCTCATCGAGCCGTCTACGGGCAACTAATCGACATCGACAAAGCCGCTATTTGTCATCTCGACCACACCATTCAAATCTACCAACTTCCGATACAGTAATCTTTTATCCCCATTCTATTATTTCTAAAAATCTCAAAAATTTAACCCATTTGAAGTGTTATGTGTTATAGAGTTAGTTTTAGAGGGAAATTGGTGGAGGGAGCTTCCAATATTTAAAAACAATTTAATCTTCTTTCCAGAATCCTAGAAGGCCCCCAAGTTCTGGAATGTTTCGGAAAGGACCCGAAGAACTACCTCGGAGCCAAAGAACCCTTTGAAGTTGCTAGATTGGAGGGTTTGAAGGAAGAGTATCAAGGGGTAAATTTTTACCTTTTAGAACGAAGGAATTGGAACATTTTAAAATAAATTTTCATATGTTCTAAGAATTAGTTTCTATTCTAGAATTTTTCCTGAACTTCCTAACTTTCCAATTTTCAGTGGATCAACGGTGTCTCATTCACGTTTTCTTCGATGCTTCCGGAAGAAAGGCAGAACGCCTATCAGGTGGCGAGGGCCTCTCGAACAGGGCAGCTTTCGTTCTGGAGAATTCCCAGATTCGACAAGGACTTCATGCGCAAAATCACCACTCCTACTCAACTTCCATTGGGTATTTTTGAAATTATTTTTCATCATTTTTTTTTAAATCTAATATCTTTCAGTCTACAAAGGAACCTTCGAAGAGAGCCTGGAAACGGTTTGGCAGTGCCTCAATGAAGATGAAATTTCGCCGCTTCCGGCTTTAGTAGGTTTTTTTCTTTATTTTGAGAGAAATTAAGATTCACTTTTACAAGCTGAAAATATGAAGAAAAGACATTTAAAAATGCAACATTTTGCAGAACTCCGTAGTTATCACTTGCTCACTTTTCGTGGCCTCTCAAGGAAAACTGCTCCTCGGTCGCCAGGACGGTCTGATCATGATGACCTACGCGTGCGAGATTCTCTCCCGACAACTTTTGGAGGTCCCACAGGAGCGGTCCAATTCCAGAAAGCTCGTCGGGCATAAGAGCGCTGTTAGGTCAGATTTTCGGAAAATGGAAATATCAAAGTTTCCCCTAGTCATATTTCTTTCATTGAAAAAGTTTTATAAAAATAAAATTTCTAAAACGAAAAGGCAGGTTCTCTAATTTTCTCATTTCGTTATTTCGATGACCCTATAAAATAGAAATGTCATTTTATTTTAACCCATTTCTTCATTGTGCAGAAATTTTTAGAAAGGTATCAAATTAAAAAAAAAAATTCCAGATCTATGTTCTACCCTCACGAGCATCATTCCCGCTTTGATCCGCAACTTCTCCTTTCCGGAGCAGATGATTTCTCGGTGATCGTCTGGAACATCAACACGGCGACGAGAATTCATAGATTTGTCGTTCACGGAGGCCCGATTCTGAGATTCTGTGTCCCACCGACGAATACGAGTGTAAGAGATTGTTTAGACTTTTTTGAAAGAAAAAATAATTTAGCTTATTTTTTTTTTTAGAAAATTAGATCACCTATGGTTTTATGGAATTTTTGGAGAATATTTTTATTTGATGTAATTTTTGAGTAATTTGATTAAAAAGAGTTAAGTTCGACTGTAAATTTTGAGGAAAAAATGTTCTGTGATAATCTTTGAAAAATAAATATTTTTCCGGATTTTTTGAAAATTGAATTTTCAGCGTCAAGTCGTGAAATGCGTCTGCTCGATCGCTGCAGACCACTCGGTTGCTCTCTTGAACATCAAGGAGATGAGATGTATGCTGCTGGCTTCGAGGCATCCACACCCCGTGAAAGACGTAAAATGGCGCCCTCTGGACGACTTCATGCTCGTCAAATTGGACGATGGAAGTGTCTATGTCTGGCAGATGGAGACGGCGAATATCGACAGGATTGTTACTGGCTTGGTGAGTGAAATTCTGCTTTCAAATTTAAATTTATTTCCTCTTGAAGGTAAATTAAGTTAATTTAAATAGAAAATTTGGTGATAACCTCAGAACTAACTTGACGCTTGAAGCTGATTGAGCCTTAGTCTGAATTTTAGGTTAATTTCGAAGTTAAATGTTCATTTTTCAGCTTGGTGAAGACGTCTTTGCTGCTTGTGATGAACAAATTGGCAGAGAGGAGGGGACGGACGAAACGACCGGGGCGAGTCATGCCGTGCAGATGCTCAGAGCCATCAAACACAAGAATATCGACGCTGTGAAACAACAGGTCGTCCAGACCCTCGGAAAGCAGAGACACTCGACAGAGACGGGCAGCGTGAATCAGCTCGGTCCCCCGATGAGCATCGTCCCATTGCCTGGATGCAATATGGGGGCTCATTTGGTGCAATTCGAGGTCCTTTTTCAAGTTTTGAGCCAAAAACCAATATTTTTCTCTTGAAAACTAAAAAACTTCAGGTCTCAAATCTGATCGGCGGCATTTTAAACCTTGACGCTTCGGAAGAAGCGGTGAAAGCAGCCGATCATGATGGGCCGATCCAGCAAATCGTCAGCAGAACCGACATGAGCGACTCCAGACAGATGCATGATTTGTCTAAGTGAGGCAATTTGGGATTTCTTTTAAATTTAATTAAAAAAGAAAACTTCATAGACTTTGAAAATCTGAACATTCAGGACTTCTTGAAAGAAAACATGAGATTTTTTGAGAAAGTTATAATTTTGCTTTGGGTTTCTATAGGAAATTTTCTAACTTTCAGAAGACTGACCTGGCAATTCGAAGCGAATTTGTACCTGGATGTGGCTCGATTGATGCTCTCCCTGCTGCATGGATGGTTTTTGGACGATGACTTGGGTAGAATTTTAATTTGTTCGAAAAATTAAACTTTTAGTGAAATCTAAACTTTCAGACTCCGTCTGTTTGAAACGACTCTCCCTCTGTCGGCCCTTACATCAACTCTATTTTGGCAATATTTCGAGACATGGTAAATTTTTGGATAAGTTATAAAAAAACCCCTAGCTATACATGAAAGAGTAAAAAAGCCTGAGCCAAACCTGAAAACTATAATTCAGGTCAATTCTCCGTCGTCCTGCCCCAAAGATTCCGTCGTAGTTATGAGTCGTATGCGAGGGACGTCAGATGGCAGGCCAGCAATTCTTTGACAACCACACATTTGTTGGCTATAATTTCTACGGCAAATACGTTGATGGGGATGAAGAATGCGGTCGTTCAGTTAAGGTATGATTTTAGGGAAACCGAAAAATTAAAATACTCGTAAAAATGATTCTTTTATTCACAATTATAGTCCTTACAAATGACTCCTAAGGCAAGAAAAATCAAATTTTTATCCGAACTGCATTACTTACTGTAACTTCGGAAAAAATGTGAAATAAAAAAATAAGAAACATATTATTATAGAAAAAAAAACAATTATAAAATCAGAATAAATTTAAATGTTCCAATTTTCTAGTTCCCGCAGTCGTCGTAGCGTCGCGGCGCCGCACCCGTCGATACCCCCAGCGAAGGACAAGGAGAGCTCTCAGGCCGAGAAGCAACAGATCAAGCAAGGTGCGTTTGTGGATGAAATGGATCGCGTTCGTCAAGGTCAACCATGTCGTATTTGTGATAATTCGTGCATGTCATTTTCCCTTTTCTTTGTTTAAAGTGGTAATTGCAATTTAAAAATTTTTTTAATTTCACATCTTTTTTAAAGAAGAAGCGTCTTTAGGAAAGTACAATTGAACTTTTTAAACTTATTTTTGAAGGAATAGTTGCAATTATCGTTTGCCTACTAATCTAGCCTATCCTTGTTTCATAAAATTCAATTAAAACTAATTTTTTTCAGGCTGGAGTCTAGTCGCGGCGTTGCATTGCGTTCTTCTTCCTGATTATGTTCGACCGAGAAGTTCTTACGCTCCGCCCAGAATCGAGCTTCTTGCTAGACGGTAACTTCTAAATTTTAGGAACGAAAAGCTAAATTATTGGGGCATTTCAATAAGTTATAGAATTTTAAAAGTCGCATTCTCTAAATTTAATGCTATTTTTATTTTTATTATGAATAAATATTCTGAAAAATGTATGCTAATTTTGAATTTTAAAATTTTCAGTTGGCAAGACGCCTGCATCGAAATCCGGGAAGCGGCTCAGGCCCTGTTGGTGCGCGAGTTGGCCCGACTTGGCGGCGACGGAAGAAGACGACTCATCGAGTCATGGGCCCCATTCCTGCCGCCTCTCTTGGATGAATCGCTTTCCATTTTCGGTAAGGTTATCACTTGCTGCCAAAAATGTTACTATTTTACGAATAATTGTTACCATAAGAATTCCCATTTACCAAAAATGCTACCATTTCAGGTGCCCGAATGCAATCGAGTGTCCCATCGGCTCCGCCCTCCGCTCCCCCACCCCCAATCCCACCCCGATCAAGAGCATCGCCACCCTCCATCGCACCAGTTATGGTTCCGGACCCACCCACTTCCGAGGACGGCGAATCCGGCGTTCAGCAAGTACGAAGAAATCAAGCTACAGCGATCATTCTATTGGGAGTCGTCGGTGCTGAATTTGGAGACGAGTTGAATAGGTCAATATCCCTTTTATGAAATCATTCATTCACAAAGTTGAAACGAGGAAAACATCTTTAAAAAAAAGCTTAAAATATCGTTTTTTTTTTCTCTTAAAATTACCATCTTCAGAGCCGACCTGACCCGAGCTACAGCGACCTCCCTTCTTGAGCTCCTTACAATGGCCCCTTCTCCTTTGCTTCCAATCCACTCTCCTCTGAGAAGGGCCGCCATCGACTTGCTTGGAAGAGGGTTCGTCTATTGGGAGCCGCATTTGGAGGTCTCCAAAGTGCTTCTCGGGTTGCTCGATCTAGCTGCGAACTCGGATAAACAGCCTGTGTAAGGGGATTTTTTATACGTGAAAATTTTCCAATTTTTATTATGATTTTTAAAAATATTTTCAAAATTGATCAGAACTTATACTTTTTTCTCGAAATTTTTCGTTTTTTATCTTCTTGAATATTTTTACTGAAAAAACGATGAAAATTCATGTGAAACTTCGAAAAATTAACCTTTTAAAATATTCGAATAGAGATCAAAAATTTAGAAAAATTGTACATTTTCAGCCCACTTCTAGTCGGCGCTCCTCTACCTCCAATTGCTGATGCCTGTAGAACTGCACGACACGCTTTGTCTTTGATCGCTCAAGCCAGAGCGCCCGCAGTAATTACCGCACTTTCAATGGAGGTTAAATTTTTTAAACTTAAAAAGTGAACATTTTGAAATCGAAGAAGGAAAAATTTTCAGGTGGCAAGATACAATTCTGCCGCTCAGCACCAGACTATTCAGCATACCGTAGCGAGTCCTCTTTTAAAGGCCAGATTTGAGGTAAACAATAAAAATACATTCAAAATAGAATTTTTTTTGCAAAAGATAAAACCTGAATAGTATCTTTTTAGAAAATGATCACTTTTTAAAATTTTTTAAAATTCTGTGATTTAAAACATACATTTCCAGGTCCTTCGAATCATCGACGAATTGACGGATAAAAAGTACCAAGAAGTGGTGGATATGATGCTTCCCCTCGGAGATATTCTGGTTCATTGTCTCGACGCTTCTCTGCTCAAACACAAGACTTTATCCGAGATTTTTCCGCCCATTTCTAAGTGAGTGAAAAATTTCAGTATTCTCTTTAGAAAACTCCAATTTTAACGCTGTTCTTCCCTAGTGAAATATATGCCGAGTTGGAGAATTTTTGCAAATCCAAAAATTCCAGATTCAACATGGTGAGCTACTGCGCCGCAACGAGAAGAATTGCTTTCGGCGGGAAAAATGGAACTTGTTCGGTGCATGATTTGAGAGCTGCTAAGGCACATGTGAGCTTTTTGTTCTATATAAAACATGTTTATTCAAAACTTGGAAAAATGTCATTTTAATCAAAACCAGATTTTTTTTCTAAGAAGTGAAGAATAATGAATTCAAATTTTTCAGAGCCTCCAAGCCCATAGTTCTGCAATAACCGCGGTTTCCTTCAACGAGGACGGCAAATACCTGGTGACCTATTCGGCACAGGAGGGGAAAATCGCCTTCTTCCAAACCAGTCAAACCTTCCTCGGAATGGGTCAGAGCCAGATGAAGCTGCTCAAAACACAGCCAGGTTGGGTTGAAAATGAAATTGAAAGAAAAAATGGCAAGATCCCAGAAGTTGATGTCCATTTACCATAAAAATTGCTAATTTTGTTAGAATTATCAAAATTATGATATACTTATCAAAAATGGTAATTTTATCAAGACAACTTTTTAGCCCCCACAGCTCAGACCCCCACGAGCCCATCGTCAGGGTTCCATCCCAGATTGGTTTGGATAAACCCCAAGTCGATGACCCTCATGTTGCCAGATGGCAAGGAACAGCGTTTTTACGTTTAACTTTCGTTTTTCTTCTTCGAAAACAAGAAACTCTCATCGTTGTTCTCTTCTGAGACAGCAAAAATGACCAAATTACTGAACTATTCTTTCCTTTCTAAATTATTGAAAATAGGGCATAATTACTTATCCATCATAAAATAAGACTGCTTGAAATTTCACTTTGTCATGAATGACCTCAAAATATCTACACATTCCAGTAATTTTGTAAGTAGTTCACTTGGAAACATAAAATATGTAAGCTTTAGGAACTGAGATTTTAGGTATTTTTGATTGGAGAGAAAGTCGATATTCATGCAGCAATTAGAAATCAAATTTGGGAGCGAAATGGTGAGTCGCGTCGAAGAGAAACGAGACGAATAGCGTGTAATTTTTGGATATCGACGTTCTCCCAATCAATAATATAGGCCATAGGTTAAAGATACAATACAAAAATCTCTAGTCATTACGAAAAAACTTGATAATTCTATTGCCATTTTAAATATGATGCTGTATTACTGTTTTACATATAGTTTGAATTTAAACTTAAATAAATATATAGATATAAATTTCTTTTAATTTTGACATTAAAAATGTAAAATCAAAAATATTACGTAGTGGTAGAATGATTTATTAACTATTCATGCATGAGCCGTTTCTTATCTCCTCTTTCTTCTCTCTTGCCGTTTTTCTTGCCCATTTCCCGCATACCACCACACGCATGCACCACACTCACACACACAGCACGCATTCATAAACAAATTGTGCCTTTGCTCTGACATTCTAGGCCTCTTCCCGTTGTCTTTTTTCGCTATCCTTTTCTCGGCGGCCAACAAATCGATTATTATTGCCCTCGGTTTTCGATGCATACAGGCATTTTGTGCGAGGGATCTATCATTTCTCAGTGTTGCGCATCATCTAGACATTTTTATATTTAAATTTATATACCACACCATCAAAAATTTTAAATAACTTCTGTTAGAATCTAGATTTTATGTATATTATTATCTTGTGTTAAAGCTCGAATATATTTTCTTTAAAATATAAGTTAGACAAGTAACTATAGCATAATCTTAGGCATATTGTGATCTATCATCTTTAGATGGACAAAAATACTTATTGTATCTCTAAGAACTAGGAACAGGTTGTGTCGCGCGCGTTAATTTCTTATTTGAGTGAGTATCCGTGTCCCATTATTGTCTTCCTCTCTTCGCCATACCATCTGGCTAGTGACTATTTTGTGCCTTTCGCTTCTCGACCATTCTCTATTTCTGCACAGGCATTAGTCACCCCAAATAGCGCTATCCGTCATTCATCAATACACTCAAAATAATGAATTCCAATAGGACGTTTCTTTGTCCTCAAATTAGCTATTTCGATTGGCTAGAATTCGATATTTTCTTCAATTATATTCAGTTTAATCTATGGGGAGTAGTATCACTAATTTTCAGTTAGAAGTGCTTTAATTACATCATAATAACTTGTATTAGGTAATAGGACATTCATTTATTACGCCATCGTCATATTCAGCCTTTTTCTGGTGCCGTTCTTTCCCCTATGTTTGCCTTTCTAATGACCGCTCTTTCTTCTTTGCCTCGAGAGACTTTTCATCTGACCATAGTCTCGGAGCACTTTTTCTTCACCCGTCGGCTTAAAATGTCAACATATCACTCGAGCCTTTCTTTTGCATCGGCTTCGATCTAACCATCCCCATTCGATATTTTATCATGGATCGTAAATTTTCTTACCGACTTTTGTGCACTTTAAAACGTCTATTTTTTATGTGATTTCGTAAATTTTTACGATTTTTAGACACGACTATTATGATATTACGACAGTTTTTGACGTGATTGTATTATATTCGAATACCAAGACGACGTGCAGCGGTATTTTGACAGTTCTACGAAAATTATCGGAGTCAGAAAAACATCGTAAAAAGAAGAGGGTCAACAAAATCAAACAGATGAAAATGACAGCGCTAGAAAATCTAGGTACGTCAATTTAATTTTATTATTTAACATCCGGAAAAGGGTATTTTTCTACGGAATTGGGTTATTGGATTAGATCACCCCTAGGTGACGGGAAACTTCACGCCCATCATAATGGGACTAGCTTTGGATGCTTGTAGTAGATGAGAGAGGAAAAAAGATAAGCGTGAAAGAAGCTGCGTAAATTATCCTGCGCTTTTAGGCCTTATGGCTATTTAGAATGTGAGAAAAGGAGATTTTGACCGAAGCGTCAAAATGCCTCCAAAGCTTTCTTTAGAACGCTTTGCATTATTACTAGAAGTGATAAAATGAACCGTAGGGCGAAGTTTCATTTTATCTGGCAAATTTTGGTTAGGTTCACTTCTTATTTTGATCAAATTAGCCCGAAAATTTGAATTTTCTGTCATATTCAACCTGAAGAATTCATGTCTGACTGGTGAAAAAGAGACAACCCCAGGGCCTGAGACTATGAATAAGACAAGAATATCTGGCGCAGCCCTGCTCTGCCAGGCTCTTCTCATTTTACGAGCACACACACGCTCGTGTCTTTTTACTTTTCCTTTTCTCTTTCCCCTCGTCTTCTCCCAATTGCCCTCGGCAGTGCTTGGTGAGTATGTTTGCGAATCAAGATTTGAGCTGTTAGTGTGCTGAGTCGATTTTACGTCGATCTTGGCTGGATCTTTGAGATTACTTTTATCCTTTACTTTATAGATTTTCCTCCTTATCATTTTGATGCTAAAAATCCTAGTCGAAATTTGTTTCCGAAACAAAATTCCATGCAATTTCAATTAGAAAATTGTCGGATTTCATGCAATTTACCCTGGCATACATTTCAAATGAGTCCAATTCTCTCATCATCCTCCCGCTCTCCCCTCACTCTCTCGGAAGTGCCCCCACACAGCAGATCAATCGATTTCTTTCTCCATTTCTTCTTCTTTCTTTCTGTTGCCCCTTGGCCCACGCAGTACTTTCTTCAACAAGTTCTGCTTTCTTACGCATTTACTTCCTTTATCGTTTATTTGCAAAAAGTCACTATTCTTTTGCAAAACTAGAGTTCAGGAAAGGTGTTTCTTCAGCTAATGTTCTTTAAAAATTTGCACGTTTCTGTGCACTTGCGTTCAAATTTTGATATTTTGAAGCAAAATTTCAAAAATAGTTTAAATCCAGCGAAACACAGCCCCGAAGCTTCTTCGCCCTTGTCTATTGTCTTGTACCCTTCACGCGCACTGCTTCATTCCTTCAACTTCTGTTTTCTCCGCACTTTTTCTCGCGTTCTTCACCCTTTGTCTTCTATAATTTCACTCTAGCTCAATTTTCATGCTCCTCGCATTTTCGTCGTGTCATCGCTTTTAAGACGACTTTCTTCGGCATATTTCGAATTTTCGAATGGTTCAGACAAGGGTAAACATGCCTAGTGACGATCGGTTCGCGGACGCGGTGAAACCGGCTTTAGGTAAATTTTGGACCTTCAACATTTCTTAGGTTACATTCTTCTACATTCATTAGCATTGGTGGAGTGTAGTTTCTTCTTCATATTTTCTTCCAATGACTCGATCAATGTTATCATAGTAGTGATATCTAAATCAAAATCGATGAAGTCCGAAAATCACTCCGTCTTTTTATCGAGAGGAATTTCGCGATTGATCAAATCCCTTCATCTCTATCCACAAATCGGCACACAAGCTCTCTCACTCCCAAGGCTTTCTCGTCAGGCTTGCCAGAGCTGTGGGTGTAAAGCATGCCGAGCGTTGAGATGGCACACACAACTGTGTCAGAGAGAGAGCTGCAGATAAAAAAAATGATGCAACCCGAATATCGCAAGAAGGATCAGTATCGATTTGAGGAGCCAAAAATATCTCAACTGAGAATGACTAAGAAATTTCCAAAATTGATTGATATAACACGGAGAGAAAAGGGGATGATATTTTCATGGTGTTCCACTGTCACTTCCAACGGTAAAAGGAAGTGTAGTTTCCCTTGACCAGGCAAATAAGTCATTGTTGACAAAGAGGAATAAGAGCGCCGCCTACTTACATATTTGGACAAAGTATCCCCTTTAGAATAAGTCAAAGCTACGTCTTTCATATTTTGGTTAGTCTAGATTTCGTTTTGCTATGAGTTTTGTTGAAAGAGGTTAGGGTCAATTTTAAATTGATATTCAAATTCTGATCGAATTAATTCCAGAGGCACTTCTCTCGGACCTCCAGCACACCACCGAAGTATTGCGACGAGGCAATTCTCGATATTCTTCACGAGAAGACCTGCAGCCGATTTACCAAGAACAAACTCGTCGATCCAATGCGTCAAACGCGAGGTACAAAACGCGGCTAACAAAATCGCTTAGAAACTAGATGCTTTCATGACGTTCAGATAACACGTAGTAGTGTAGAATAGGCAAATTGGTTGGCCAGAAATGTTCACGTCTCTAAGTTCTTCAACAGAAGTGTTGCTTGAATCTAGATCATGAATATTTTTGAGTTTGGCGAGATGATTCTTAACGGTTTTTTTTTCAAATTTTCATACATATGTGCAGATATAGTTGCACTATGTCCAAGAACCTAGTCGACTTCAATGTCATGTCCTCATGTCATTTCCGCACATAGCGCTGGTAGAAAGATTAGAGCTTGGTTTCCAAACAGAACTTCAGAAAATTTGATGTGGGTTTAAATCGTAGAATTTGTTAGAAGTGCATCGGAAGGTTTGGACAAGGTCGAGCAGATGCTGTCGGGCTACTCGATATCACGGAATGCTGGATCAGAACCAGCACCTGAGCATCAGCAACGATATGGTGGAGCCAAGTCCCCCACGAGTCAAGCAGGTGGTGGTCGCCCAACTGTACAATCGCTATTCAGTCAGTTGGATAACGCCGGGTAAACGCGTACAACTATCCTAGACACTTTCTTTTGCTGTGAGCACTGTCGATTGGTTCAGGAAAATTCTCTTGAACAAGTCCGCCTCTATCCTATCAATGTCCCCTAACACTTCATGTCGGATGATAACGCATATCGATTTTGCCGATGGCTTTCGATTTGAAGTGCCACAATTTCGCTTCTTTCTTTTATTTGACCTAACTTCTTCTGTAAGCTCGCTCAATTTTTTATCTCGAAACCTTTTGCTCTCTTACCGTCCTGCGCCTGTGTGCATCTCTTGTTTACATACTCTAAGAAAACGCGGGAGTAGCTTCAAACCGTTTCCTCCACTTGCTAAAGGAAAACCGTTAGGGCTGAAAGATCTTCCCAAAAAATGCCGCATCAAAGCATATCTCATCCTACACACCTAGTGGACAGATCACTAAAGTCCTTTAGTAAGATGATGCTGCTTTTTGATGAGAACTAGTACGAAGTCTTGACAATGATGCAAGAAAAATGATGAAATAGCCACGCCCATTCGTGGTCCTTCTGAGCTTCTTCTCTTCTAATTTCTCTCCTCTACCGTCTTGTAGCGAACTATTCTCTCGCTCTTCAATTCCTGTGCGCGTGTGCTTATTTGCTGAGAAGCGTCTGGCAATAGTTCTACTGAAATTCATTGATTCTAATTTTACCCTAATCGATATTTTGATTTGATCCTTGACAATCACTATCATATAACTAACTATGACGATGATGATGCGTGAATTGCAAGAAAGATTCGATAATTGCAGCTCCCGAAAAAGTCTCGGACCCAGTCAGGCTCAGTCTTATAGCGATGTGGTAAGAAATTTACGTTCTTAATTTTTTTAAAAATTTTGATAACAAAATTACATCTTCTGACCCGACGTAATCATATTCTGCTTGCTTGCTTCCAGAATTAGCGCCTGAAGGATTGATTTTCTTCTGCAAGAGAGGCAAAAAAAATCAAGTGATATCACGTAAATTGAGAGAGAAAAGAAGCTTGAAAATTCGAAGGAGCAGCGCGAAAAGCACACAGTCCCCTGGCAGCGGAAATGAGTGGGCGCACCAGCACGTTTATTTGCCGTGGAGCAAAGCGCCTCCGTTGCAAAATCGAAGAAGAAAAAGATGACAATTTGGATTATTTTTGGAGAAAATAATGATGATCGAAATCAATATTCGTTTTGGATGACAAGTGACACATTTCGCAGCCGAATTTTGAGAGAATAGAGTTTGAAATGCAACGTGCTTGAGATAACAAATGAGTCTCATCCGCTGTAATGAGCACTACCTTTGCGCCGCTAAAAAGCATATTGGTTAGTCTAGTCAGAAGACATCCCCTACCACCTTTATCATTCGAAATTGAAATTCCAGCGTCGATCTCCTTCGAGAGACCCGTCGCACGCCGATTCGATGTTGGGCACGCTGAACAGCGAGTACAGCAGCAAGCATGGCATCTCGACGATCCCCAAAGGCGACTGCGCTGGATGTGGAAAGCCCATTGTCGGTCAGGTTGTCATCGCGCTCGGCAAAATGTGGCATCCGGAGCACTACGTGTGCTGCGAGTGTGGCGCTGAACTTGGACAGAGGAACTTCTTCGAAAGGCAACTTTCGTTGTTCTTTGAAGAGAAGAAAGTTTACTTTAGAAACGGTAAAGCTTACTGCGAAGAAGACTACCACAATCAGTTCAGTCCCAGATGTGCCGGATGCAATGGTCCCATTAAAGATGTTAGTCGGAAGTTTTCTTTCTCCAGAAGAATTATGTTTACAGAGATGCGTGACTGCCCTCAATAAGAATTTCCACATGCAGTGCTTCGTCTGTTCGGAGTGCGGTGGTGAGTTTGGTAGTGATGGATTCCATGAGAAGGTAGAATGATTATCCCCATGGCTAGAAGAAAACTATCATCCAGAATGGCGTGCCGTACTGCCGACGTGACTTCTTCCGACTGTTTGCGCCCAAGTGCAACGGCTGTCAGAATCCAATCACCAACAGTTTCATCACCGCGCTCGGCACCAACTGGCATCCGGACTGCTTCGTCTGCCAGGTTAGAAAATTGTGTGTCGATTTTGTTTTTTTAAAAGTCGTTTTGTCGAAGTCCTGTTTCAAGAAACGTCCAACTGAGAGGATTTTAGTGAGTGAAGACTTGAGTTTCAGTCGTGCGGTGTGAGTTTCGATGGGGGTGCATTTTTCGAGCACAACGGGCATCCGCTGTGCGAGCAGCACTATCACGAGACGCGCGGCTCGATCTGCCACCAGTGCAGAGGGCCGATCTCAGGTCGGTGCGTGGCGGCGATGGGCAGGAAGTTCCATCCGGAACACTTCCGCTGCTCCTACTGCAATCGACAGCTCACCAAGGGCACCTTCAAGGAGGTCGACCGACGACCCTTCTGCCACAAATGCTATAACAGCACTTTCGCCCTCACCCCCGCCTAATATTTTCATTTTTCAACCTTTGAAAACTAACATCTTCGAATTTGTACCTTATCGTCTTTTCCCCATTTTTCCTTTTGTATCTGGTAATACTTTTACGCAATTTTTAGTTTTCTAGCCTCTGTTATTTTCCATTTCGCATCTTAATTTTTGATATCTAACTGTGTGGTTGTTATATCTTTTGAGGAGATCTTAAATATCGATTAGGAGCTGATTCACTTGAAATTCTCGCTACAACATATGATGTGCCGTAAATTCACTTTATGTGTATTGATTTGTGAAAAGCAACATTTTTGAAAATATTCTTGAAAATTCAGGGCAACGATCATTTTGCTCGAATGTGTCCAATGAGCTACACGATTTTTGACGAAATTGAAGAGGCCTATTAAAGTATGAGTACTTTGTTACCAATATCATGTCTTCTTTCGCAACAATTTATTCACTTTGGCAACAAAGTACTGAACATTATTAAACGCTCATCTATAAATTTTATATCGCTAGCATAGCGGCCCTTCCAAACATTTATCATTTTCCAGACAATTTATCCTTTGTCATTCAATTCATTTTACTCTACCCAACAAATTCATCCATCTCCGGTTATTCTTTTCCATTTTTGTAAAAATTGGATTCCAATTAATAAACGAAGAAATTTATGCATTTCGAAACAATTGAAGCACACAGATGATATAATTCTACAAACGATACATTTAAAAAAAAAATGAACAACAAATTCAGCCGACCGCGTAGAAAGAAATCGTTCCATCGAAAAATCAAATAAAATGAAGGCCGAGAACATTCTTCTCCCACAAATTTCCGATTGGGAGGAAAATGTTCTCAGCGGAAATAATCGAGCACTGAAAGATCGAATAACAATAAATAATTATGAGTAGAGACCGCAAACTTCTCCCCTCGGCCAAATGCGGCAGGGAATAAAAGTGGTTATATGAAATCCAAAAATAGGAAGTAAGTACCTTTCAAAATTGGCGTTCACGAAAGATCACCCTCAGAATCGATGCACCACCCATAAACAGTGGTTATTCATCGGAAAAAATTTGCCAGGAAATGCGTGTCCGCAGGCGCTCGCGGGCGTTTTATATTGGAAAAAACGTGTTCATTTCGCAAGCTACTTTTTAGCTTTTCCGGTCAAAAAGTATTATTTTTTCTGCATGAATATCTTGGTTACATCAAAAGTCATAAATTTGAATAGAAAGTTCCAAAAATTATTTGCGGTCCCTAATTATGAGATTTTGTAAATTAATTAATTATGCACTGTTAGATATAATTATTATATAAATTGAGAAATTGAGAATGCAATACTTAAACCAATTGATGGATAATATCCTTGAATTCAATATCAAATCAAATCGAGAGAAAAATCTTTTGATCTCATTTGAAACCTACTTGAAATTCGTGTAAAGCGCCCGGAGAGAATAAATAATCCGCTATGCGTTAAAAGCTCGAAAGAAAACTAAAATGAAGAACCGACAAGTCACCAAAATTATTGTATGCTTTGGAATCTCAGATAACAAGATCTAAAAGGATGAATACGACGTTGTAATGGCAAATCCCTGTTGGAGCAAAAGTAAAAAGAAAATAGCAAGAATTAAAGGCCTTGTTACATATGAACAGACGCACTATACCGTACGTGTGAGCTGGGCATATGCCATTGAGAAGGGCGGTACTGAAATGTTTCAATTTATCCATAAAATAGAACTGCTAAGCCTACCCTAATCAAAAACTGGCCACTCGTGGTATGCGGGTTGTAGTAGGCAAACGCGACCCATCCTATTAGACCAAGCAACGAAATCAGAAGAATCACCAAAGCTGCGTAACCTCCGCCTTCTTTCTCTGAATATAGATCTTATTTTGAAAGTGCACTTATAAGTACCTTTCTTCAACTTATCACCAGGCATTGGCGCGATGTCGTGCGGCGAGACGGGACTCTTGGAGGATCTAAGGTTTGGGTTAATCAGGGAGCTTTAAAACTGTTTTTACGATTCATCATCGTCCACTTCGTCTTCATCGCTTTGTCCATCGCAGTACATCGTCTTCGACTTCGCCTTGCAGTTGTGCTCGACCCATTGTTGACGTCGTCGATGCAGTCTAAGTTTGTTATTTGATCCTCGGTGCGACGTTTCCACCTACCCAGATTCATCCGTGCAGAACGGTCCGCCGTTCTTCTTCTTCGCGTGACACCACGAGCACTTGAAGTGCTTTAGCGTGGCATTCGAGCATTGCTCGCATTTTGAGTATTGCATACATGCTAAATTCGAGAGATGAGCTTTCCCAATAATTCTTGAGAAAAGATCAAATAATAGAGTCTACCCTGTTTTAAAATTTCTATAACTAACTTGGTTGAGCAATAAGTTTCACGACGGTGTTCGACGTGATCGCATTCGCCGGTAGTTCGATGCGATGGTACTCGTAGATGACTCGTTTCGGCGCTAAAGAACTCGAATACTCTACAAATTGTAAACTTTTGATCTACCGTTGTTCCCTGGGATGACATGTTGGAAGAGATAGGCGTCAGAGATACCGAGTTTGACGGGGTGATTCACGTCGCTGACCGTTGTGATGTTTGTTGGAATCTGAAATTCGCTGATCATTTTTCATCTATCTTGATTTCTTACATCCTTGTACGCAAAAATGATATCCCCGTTTTTGTGTAGAATCGTTTGGAATGTGAATGGAACCTTTTCTAAATCATATTATTTTTCTCCGGTTTTTAATTTGTTCGACTAACGTTCAGCGTTCTCCCTCAACTGGACGCGTCTCCACTCGACGACGAATTTCTCGCCGTCATCTGCGTAGAGCACTTTGGAGTTCTGAAAATGTCTATTTATTCGAGAATTCGAAAATTAGCCCACGTTGAGGAAAGTGTCAAAGTTAGCCATAAGTGGAGCAATGTATTGCGTCGCAGCGAGCCAGTTATGGGTCTGATCTCCGATGTAAATGAATCCACCTGTGGCAATCGTTAGATTAGACATGTGATGACCGTAGAATGGGAATTTGAACGTCAGTTTGGCGCTCTGAAAGTTATCACGTTGGAGAAAGTTCTTAGACAATCTGGAACGATCGTGATATCATCCGATTTTTCCTATGTGAAATGGCACGACATTATAAGATTGTGATTAGTTTGCTCTTAATCAGAACTGCAAACTCTTACAACAGCCCGTCGATAGCTCTTGGACAGCAGAGGATGACTGTTATTGCCTGTGACGCCCACTTGTTCGAGCATTTTGTCGATGTCGACCCAAATTTTGCTCATTGCCGCCGTGTCGTTGATGGCCATCGAAAGAGTATAGTAAATGTGATCGTTTTTATCATCGGCTGGGTCCTGGAAGGGAGTTATTGACCATGTTAAAGCACTGCTTTATCATTAATCGTCCTTTTTTATTTATCTTTGAAGATATTTGAAGAAAGTAAACCATTCTTTGGAGATTTCAAGCATATTTTTGGTATTCCAAACTTTGATCATATCGAGCAGAATTAGTGATTTTTCCAAAACGTTGAGCTTCGTACATTTTCCTGCGGTCCAGCCTGCAGGGTGGCATTGGACGGTGTTGTCGCAGTCATGTCGGGTTCATCCTCATCGAGGACTCGCGCCTTTTCGTCTCGTTTGTATCGCTTACTCCTCGAGTGATCGCCCGTGATCCAGTTCTCCGGCTCGTCGCCGAGCGCGACCACGTCGTCTCGCATTGAGTACTCCTAGATTTAAATTGATAGTTAATGTAATTCGAGGTTGAGTCAATTTTCAGTGCATAATTTCTCGTTCTTCTTCAGGACTATATTTACTCCAATAGACAAGTTGTCAACCAGCTTCGAAGTTAAATTAGCATCAATTGAGGCCTTTTCGAGCGTTGAAGTTAAATAAACTTTAGTTTAAGTTATTCGTCTAATTGTGAAGTTAAATTGAAGTTGCTTTTAGCTTTATAGTTATTTCTGAGGTTAGAGCAACCTTTATGGTACCTGATAAGTGTCGAAGGGGAAAGCCCATATCTGAAGTTGCGCACATAGAACCGATAGAGTGATAAAATAAGTGGAAAGCCGAGTGCCGAAATTCGCACCTGCCATGTCTAAATATTTTAATTCGATTTAATTTTTAAATTTGATTTAATTTACCTGTGGGCTAGAAAAATAATACTGCTTCAAATCATTGAGATACTGAAAATCAAATTTAAATTGGAAGAAAATTTTAAAAATCAAGATATAAATAGCGTTAAAACGCTAATATAAAATAAACTTTTAAAAATACAATAAAATCACTTTATTCGTTCTGTATATACCAGTCTGCAATGTACGGGTAATAATTTAGCAGCATGCTAAATTTAAATCTCTGCGAAAATTTGCAATAAGTTACTAGTACGATAGAAATTTCCGACTAAAAGGCAATAGTTTAGTTGCTATCACTCGATGTCAAAGTGATGAAAAATGGATGATGTTTTGAGACCATGTAAATCAGATTCACATGAAAGATGGAAATATTGAAAAATAAAAACCTTAAAATAGAAAAAAAACAGCTCAAACTTAACAAAAATATCGAAGAAAAATACCGCTTCTATTCCGGGTTTTGCTTGTTTTTCTTGAACGTAGTCCTTTCGACTTTGACCTGGTCGTTAACGAGACGATACAAGTAACACACGACGGTGTCAGACTGGACGTCGAGAAGGGCGAAGGACGGGGTGACGTCGCTGAAAATGAAATGACGTCTTTAAAAACGCAATGTCCTAAAATAATGACCCCTTCATTAAGTGCTTGGATAAAATGACGTCTTAAAAATCTACCTATTGATAACGGAAAACGCGCCGGTAGCGGACCCCGGGTTGACGTAGAGCACTCCATTCAGCGATTTCACCGCTCCAACGTGCGTGTGTCCGGTCACAAGGACGTCCGCCTGCAAATAGAGCGAATTTCAAATCTCTCGGTCGAGATTTCAGGCTAAGCAAACAACTCAACAGAGAATCGAAAGTTTTGAAGTTCGACCGCGAATTTAGTGAAATTGGGTCAAATTTAGTCTAATTTCTGAGAAAAAAATCTATTTTTAAATAATTCTGAAAAATGGACTTTTGCCAAAATTCACCTCGAGCTGCCTAGCCAACTGAGTCAGCA
The DNA here is from genome assembly GCA_002287525.1 of Diploscapter pachys. Lineage (NCBI taxonomy): Eukaryota > Metazoa > Nematoda > Chromadorea > Rhabditida > Rhabditidae > Diploscapter > Diploscapter pachys. The sequence continues at coordinate 30,117 of LIAE01010377.1, forward strand.
TGCGCTCGTCGCCCCATGGAATAAGCTGATGACCGTGACACAGTCCGATTCGGAATTGGCCTGAAATGTACTTTTTTTTTTTAGAAAAGTTAGAATATTTGGAAGAAAAATTACCGATTTTTAGAAAATGAGAATATTTGAAAACTAACCGACAGTCAGCACTTTAGTGTCCGGATACTTGACAGTCTCGTCATCAAAATCTCCACGCACGATGTGAATGTCGGAGGATAGAGATCTAAAATTAAAAATTTTAACTCACCTAAAACCTTGAACATTTCTAATTTCTAGTCGATTTAAAAATACCTTGGAAAATCTTATCTATCCAAAATAATACATAGCTTAAAAATCCGATTTCAAGTCTTCTTTTCAAAAATATGTTAATCTTCAAAATTCTAGAAATTATACCTCAAATAGTCGACGATATCCCTGCTGCAGAGATTCCCCGTGCACAGGACGTGCTGCATTTTGTTCGGCACAAGCAGCTTGCGGAATTTCGGCGACAAATCGTGGATCCTGTGCGGAATATGCAGGTCGCCAATCAAAAGCACCAACTGAAAACTAGCATATCTCAAAATTTGTGCTAATTCTCGCAGAAACGTCAAATTTCTCTCAGAAATTTTGAAAATCGATAGGGAAAGTTCATACCATTTTTGCCAAAAATCTTCGAAAAATAACCAAATGCGCTGTGGAACCAACTTCTGGGTCAAACGATCACTCGATTTCCATAAACTCCAAACTGAAATTGCAAGATCCTGGAAAGCAGATTTTCGAAGGTAAAAATGAAAACAAATGAATTTTTGCAAGCGACGAATTGAATAATACATGAAATTTTTACGAAAACAAGAAGCATCAATTTTGCGTCGACTTGTCAAAACATGGAGATAGTGTATGGATTAGAGGAGAGGGTTTTCGGATAAAATGCTCGATAAAATAAAGCGGGAGGGGAGGCGTGAAAATGGCTCGGATTGTAGTAGGGGAAGTGGGAAAATTGACTGATTCAGGGCAGGGGAGAGGAGGAAAGAGCGGGTAAAAATCGAGTGGGAATAAGAATAAGTACGGCCTTACAAGTCCTACCCTCTGAAACTAGTGAAAGGAGTAGAAATAGTGAAGGAAAACGAGAGACAAAGAGTTCTTTTTCTCTGCCCACAGTTGAGGTAAATTCAGGACGTTCCCGAGGCATATAAAGCGGGCTACAAAATAGGAAATTACATTTTTTTCTTCCAAAGAAAATATCTTTAGAAGCGTTCTTTAACCTTTTCAAAAAGATATAAGATATCGAAAACAACGGTAATCTCCGTGCAAAATATCCAAATCCCTCAAAAATAGTCTTTATTGAAAACTAAAAAATCTCGAAAATCCCTAATTTTCTTTTTGATCTTTCGGAGTCTCTAGTCCTTTGACTTGAGCCCCGGCGAATCCATTTGGCCCTTTTCGGATGTCCAAAATCTTCGACAGCGTCCGGGGAAAAATCGAAATCGTCTTGAAGCGATTGCCCATTTCGTTCATCACGAAGTTGTAGGCGTCTAAAAATCTAATGATTTAAAAAGTTCATTGTTTTTTTCTAAAAATAACCTTGCAAATATTTCTGCTGCTCGGGATCGGCTCTTTTCTTCAGCAATTTCAGTCGAAATTCGATTCCGAGCTGAGACAGGAACTTGCTGAAATTTTAATTTTTTCACAAAAATTTTTAAAAATCAATTTTTATTTTAAAAAAATCCCCTACTTTTGAGCGATCGGTCCATAGACCACGCATTGCTGGGCAAAAGCGTCGGTGATCTGGGAGAAGTCCACGTCCGCAGTGATGTCGATTCGTCCTGGTTCCGAGAGAATACCGACCTAAAATTCTAAATTTCACCGCGATTTTCTCACGTGTTAAAAATTGCTTTCTTTCCTAAAACCAACCCATTTTCAAGACAATTTTCACTAGAAAAGGTGAATTTAACACAAATCAAAATTAACCTCCTCATGCTGCTTGTACCCTCGAACTGACAAAGAACTTCTCTCCCCATCGTGGCCGTAATCCACCACGATTCCGAAACCGCCAAATAGCGTTATCCTGAATTTAATATTTTTGTCAAAAATTACAAATTCGAAAATTTTACCTCTGAGCCACTTGATGAGCGAATGTCAGGGCGTCTGGGGAGTATTCGAAGTACTTTTTGGATTTGTCGCTTCTTATCGCCTCGCTTATGAAGCCCCTGAGCAATTTGCATAAAATAAGTCCAAAGAGCTTTTTTTAATTTCTCCATTTTCGAAGAAAAATATGCGACTTTACTAAGAAGTGAAGAAGATACAAAACTCTACTTTGTGTGAAGATTTTCCCCTTTCGACGTCGTGAAAGCGAGTTGATTTTGCTCGTTGAGTCCGACGTAAATCTCCCTCCAAATCCCATCCTCCGATCTGGCGAATTGGTGCACTGGCAGTGCGTCGAGAAATTCGTTCGCCACAAAGACTGAGAACTGAAATATTTGCCAAAAATAGAATTTATATTCAAAGCGAATTAAAAATGCAACATAAAATACTTCAAGAAGGTTTTCTAGCAAAATGATTATTTTCAGATAACAAAGTTTCAAGAAAACGAAAAATTGAACAAATAAACATTTTTCTTCTTAAAGAATATTTTTCAAAGCTTTTTTGTTTATTTTGTCAAGATTTTCAAAAAATACCCCATCCGGCAGGTCGTCAACGTTATTGTACCAGTAAATCGGAATTCCGGTTTTCGTTTTGTTAGATTTCAAGGCACCGGGGATTTCTAAAATCTTTGTTTGTTTTCCTTGAAAATTAAAAAAAAATTAAAAAATAAACCTGGAACGTCTTTTGATGTCGAAGGACAAAGATTCTTTTCCTGTTCTTCGATTAGAGCAGAAGAGGTTTCGACGAGGTGCACTGAGAAGTTGGATTCCTTGAAGGAGTTTAGAGATCTGAAAAATGCAGTACTTTTTTCAAGAAATATTTTCTAGATTTTTTTTGCAGTATACAATTTTTGCTAAACATTTACGATAATTTCTGACTATGAAACAAATCTTTCTAAGTTGATTTTTAAATCTTTTAGAGATTTATAAAATGTTATAAAAGACGTTTTCCAGCGTCTTTGTCTCAAATTACAGTATTCTACTGGATGTTTACAAAATGTGGTACAAATATTTTTTACCTGAGTAAATCACTCGTTAATTGTCCCGTTCCTGGTCCGCATTCGACCAACTTCCATGTCCCTCTGTGCCCTGTGTTGGCCAATTCGTTGAAGCACCACACCGCGATCATTTCCCCGAACATTTGCGACATTTCTGGAGCAGTCACGAAATCGCCTTGCGAACCGAAAACCTGAAATAAAAATACCTAATTTATATTTTCTTTTTCATTTTTAAATGATAGGAAAACTACTTTATTTTTTTTATCTTTCAGAATTTGTTTAAATGTGAGAAAACACCTTCTGTTCTTCCGAGAAAGACCCGTAATATCCGACTGAAGACGAAGAAATAGCAGTTTTCATGTATTCCGCGACGGTGATCGGCCCAGAAACCTTGATTTTGTCGATGAAAAATCGTCGAAGGCGGTCGGAAACTTCCTGAATAGTTTTGAATAGAAAAAGATTCTTTGAAAATCGCCCTCTTCTAACTATTTTGCTTAAAAATGGTTCTTTCAAAATTTCAAAGGAAAAGATTACGATACCTTGACGTTAGCATTCTCCGAACGGCTATTCGAAAGTTGCCGTCGAATTCTGGAGCACAGAAACGACGAACGACGCAGAAAAAGACCCATCTTCTGAATTTCAAAGTTTTTTTTAAAATTAAAATCGACGTAATTATATATATCACGGCCTGTCGAGGCGAGTACTCGCCTCGACAGGCCGTGTGAAAAGAAAGAACTTTCTAATAAAAATTAATTAATTTAATCCAATTAAGCCCTAATTATCCTAGATAATTGCTTAGTTATCTGGTTATTCATTTCTCATCAAAATTTGGTAAATTGATGATCAAATTAAAAAAATATCACGAGAATTTTACGAAATCATAGAAAAAGAAGAAATCGAGAAGCTTCAAAAAGATTCAGAGTTTTTATTTTTTGACGAATTTTCACGGAAAAGGGCTCAAAATATTCTTGAGACCTATCCTCACAAAACTTCGCTAGTAAAATTTCGAAAGAAGTTGTCAAAAAATAAAATAAAAAATTTCAACAAATTTTTCAACAGAAAATCATTCGAAAATCGCGCAAACAAATGGATTCAACTCGCTTCAAATTCACTTAAATGCCATGAATAATGGCTCAAAATGTTCCTAAAATCTATCCTCATAAAACCTCGTAAGTAAAAATTTGATTAAGTAACCCCAATTAAAGTAATTAGCGGGAAACAACGTGAAAAAGTGAAAAGAAAATCGAAAATTGAAGGATGAACAATGAGCACATGTAAAGCGAGTGCATGCTCAAAACGAATACCTCGGAGAAATATTGTAGAGGTAGTGCAGCGGTTATTTCCATGCTGCGCCACTGTCGCGCAGCGATGCATAACCGCTGCGCTACCTCTACAATATTTCTCCGAGTCATATTATCTGCTAAATTGCGTGATACACTGGATGAGCGTATTTCTAAGGGAATATTTTATGACTAGTTATCACAACTTGACTGTCACTTTTCATGTGTGAGTGTCATCGTTCTGACATACTTTTTTGAGTTGAGACTTTAACTTATTATCTTAAAAAGAAGAAAATCAAAGTTAGCCTATTTTCTTGATTTCTATTCTTAACAATAGGCATACATAACTGAAGACTAGAGATAATGAAATGTTCTATAGCAGCTACATTTCCGAATACCAGTTTGTTTCAGCATCTGATTTACCAACACAATTAAGCGTTATGAATAATTCGAAGACATATAAACCAAATGAATCAATGTCAGAAGGAAAATGAATATGAAGTGAAGAGTATGGAACAAGACAGCAAATTCTATGTATCTAATCTGAATACGTCTGTGATCAGAAGTGATCTTCTATGTATAAATTGTCGCAAATTGCGACCTTCGATTTTTCCATTTCGTAGAAAAGTTACAATTTTTCTATGTTATCAGATTGAATCTATCCCCGATGTTAGAAAATGTTTTCTTTTCCTCCTTCCTCGCGCTTTCTGCCTTAAGATAAAAGCAGCATTTCTTGCTGCTCGAACAATTCTCACCAGATTTATTTTTTATATTGATTTTTTCTTATTGTAAATAAAGGTTTAATTACCCAAGTTTGAGGTACTACCATCTTCTACTGCTAACCGAGTGTCCTAACCCCTAAACACCCCTAAACCGCACGGACGTAACGGACTGATCACCTGCTTGCGTTTTATTACATAAATTGGATTCGTCTATATGTCTGTCGCTGAGTATGAATCTACTTTTTAACAATCCAACGGAAAACAGTAATGCATTTTCGAGGCCTTTTCTCTTATAAGATGTGAAATAGAGTTGCTAAATGAACAGCTTGCAGCATCACTGATTGGATTACTTATCATAACATGGTTACAAATATATTTTAGGAAGTGCTCCAAATACGTCATGTTGTCTAACCAGTAAAGGAATGCGAAAAGAACGAGCTAACAATAGTTATCTTTCAGACCAGATCATGACCGGCGACGGTTTTTTCGTGATTTTGACCCCATCGATGTTTGGGGATGCCAGCTGGAAATGACCTTATTTTATAGACACGCAGTCAGGTCCATTAACAAACGATTTTCTAAACGCAGAAAAAAGACGCCGCATGGAAAAGAGCGAAGTGGGTGGGGCTCAAAGCTACTGTATTGCTATTTTAGGGCTCCTAGAAAAAGACACCGGGTTTTCTAAGAAATAGTATGAGGGAAAGAAAAAAAAGTTAAAAGTGGCGTATTTTTCTAAACTGGTGTCCCGGTGCCTTTTTCTAGGAGCCCTCACATTCGTGCTCAGCATGCGATATTTCACCGATTTATTCATTCTTCTTATATTTTCTTTACTGCACATCGTTGCAGTTTATTATCCGATGAAATTCAACAACATGGAACGAGTCATAATTTATCTGCCTCCATTTGACCATTTTAATGCTAGCTTGTGCATTCACAGGTTTCTAAAATCAAATTATTATGTCAGAAAAGTAAAACATCATCCATAGTCCGAAGTGAACCCACATACACGAAAATTTGTCAATTCGTGAAACTTTTGAATGCATCATCAAGACGCATCTTATCTGACGATGATTCTCTGGTATTTCCATATTTTGTCTGCTTCGGTTTTTGTATTTTCCTCAATTCATCAAAATTCGGCCTCATAATCGAAGGAAGTAGAAATTTCTGATGGAGAAATGAAGGAAATACCTATCTAAACTGAAGCAGACGAAATGTGAAAATGGCATGGATTTTTCATCAGTTTGTCCGTTTTGATGATAAATTAAAAATTTCAGTGAATTGATCATTTTCGTGGAAGGGTTCACTTCGTGGTATTTTAGTTCCAATGTTGGCTTTGGATATGTACCAATATTATCCTGCAGATGCATTTTGGACTTATGACTACTCAAATACTTACGCGCAAATTCACGTTATTCTAAACATCATAATTCAAACGACATCGACTGTATTCGTAGTTATCATCGATTTCGTGATTATTCATCGGCTGTTTGCACTGAAGACATTTCATACTGTTGCAATCGTATCGATATCAGTGAGTTTAGAATAATTTTATCTTTCAAAAAATAAGTAAAACATTCGCAAAATATTAAAGACTTTCCATGGGATGAATCGCGAAATGAAACTACTAGCACTGCATTTTATTCTACTTTCTTCATTTCCCATCTATAATTCATTATGTTATTACTTATTGTCAAGGTTCAGTTAAAATCCCTTATTGCCATGAAAATTCAGCACAATTTAGAAAGCCAGGATTAGCTAAACTTGTGGTTTCGTTTATATAGACGCTAAATTTTATGAAATGGGCGATATACACAATTGGAAATGTCTATTCTCGACTACTTGCAAATAATTCTAATATTGCTTTTATCCTAGGTTCGTCGTGCTATTTTCTGTTGGAAGAATGAACAAAACCGATCAAGTATTGCAAATTCATCTGATCACAGAACAACTACGCATCATAATCAGAGAGAGCAGACTAAATGCTGAAATGATCTGAAAGTCATAAAATTGTATAGGTGGTTCAAAAATAAAAACATTACATTATATCTAAATTAGTTTTTAGCTTATTTATTTTTGCCTTTCGCTGACAATCAATTCCGAATTATTTCAAAGCAAAATGAAACTATAGGTTGAGTGTAATTACAACTTTGAATGTCCATCAATTGCAAATTGATAACATTTCGGGAATTTTATCTCGAAAATGGCGATAAGCAAGTTTACAAGTCGCTCTGGTCTGACTATTCTCGACGAAATTTTAACTATTATAATTTGATTTTATTTGTTCTGTGGTGGTTTCAAATAATCACTTGCGATTTGCAACTCGATGTCGATGCTGCTGAAATTGGCCCGCAAGTTCCAAAATTCGTTGATCAAGAGACCCCTCATCACCAACATCGTTAATGGAGGTAATTTTTGTTAAGATTACTTTGACAATAGCATTGAAATAATTTTCGAATTCAAAATTAAGAATTTTTTAGATGGTATTCTGAATGGTGCTGATTGTCATAGAAGTTATTTTCCTAATGAAAATTTAATTCGACCGAATTTTAACTGAACAAAAAATTATCTTGAAAATCTGTCAAATCTTGAATAAAATGGATGAGGAATTTGCTGATATTCATCCTCTGGAAAATCAAAATTTAGTTAAAACCAAAGAATTAGGGTTTAGGATTTTTGGCTTTCGCTGGTGACGGTATAGCTCAAATGGTTATAGAAGATAATGTGAAGTATGACCCGAAACGTGGCTTCCGGTTTCTTATTTTTGGCTCCTTTCTTATGGTAAATTGTGCAAGTTTGAGCCAAATATCGAAAACCATCATTTGTTTGGGCTGTTCCTCTTCATTTCTGGTATCGTATTCTGGAGAGAGCCGTCAAAACTGGGCACCCGACGATGATTCCTTTGAAACGATTGTTCTGCGATCAAGTATGCAAACGGGATATTGATCAATGGTATCTTGAATTGTATTGACAGATATTATTTGGACCTCCATTTGACTTTTCTCAACTCTTCATTTTACGAATAATGGAAGGATCAAGTCCTGCAGAAGCTCTCGAGCAGAACAAAAATGACTGGTGGTCGATTTACAGGAATACTGTCAGGGTAGGATGATTTTTACGCTGTTAAGCAAATAGAATCCGAATCCATATATTTTTCTCTAGTTAAAAAGGAAACTTTCAAACCTTTATTTTTGGCCATTATGATAAGACTTGGATCATAATCTTTCAATATAATTTAATTTAATTTTCATGAAGTATTATTATTATGGAAAAAAGATCTCTTTGAATCGTAAATTCTCTGAAACATGATATTACAAACTGATCTTCAAAATCACGAAAGAAAAAAAAAATTTCAGTTTTTCATCTGCGTGCAGCTAGTCAACTTCTACGTGCTTCCTCTCCACTATCGAGTGTTTTGGGTTCAGTCTGCAGCACTGATTTGGCAGACCTACTACTCGTACATAACACAAAAGAGGGTAGAAAAATAGACCACGAAGAATAAATATAATTGATCGAAATTGCTACAATCTCGAAAATAAATAAATTCCCTCTTATCAATCGATATTGTTGAGTACCTGCAGTGTGCTATCAATAAAGATGATAGAGAAGTTCAAATCGAAAGATGACAAAATGTTGCACAATTTTGGCAATGGCAAAATGCATGTGGAAGAGAAATCTCTCGTTTTCTGCGATGCCGACTGAAAATACGGCATAAAATTCTTTGTGATTATAAAAGCTGGACAATTTCTACCAGCTTTCGACGAGTCCGGAGCCAGTCGGTTACCCATTACGAACAACTCGATTGGCATAAGCATGACTGGTCATTCTTTTTTGCAAAATCAAATCGTTTTTGAAAGAAAAATAGGATGTGAATGTTGATAGTGCATTTTCTGCAAATCATGGAAGACAATCTAAAATAAAAAAATACTAAATTTTAATTCAAAATGAAGGTAAACTTCACAAAATATCTTCAGCCAAGTTGTTCTAGCTAACAGTTCAATCGTTAATTTTTATGGTTAAATTTCAACGAATCAATAATTGCAAATCATTGCAAATACTTGGAATTCCCGTAAATTTCATAAGTTTAGTGAATTTAGAAATGTGTTGATCCACTTTTGCGCGTTCTGAATGGTTCTCGTGTAGCAGTGTCGAGGAATTGGGTGGAAGCGATGCAATTTCTGAAAAGATGATCATTTCCAGAGGTGAACAGATATTACAAACAAGTTACAGATACGCAATTTATTTTTAATTTTAGAAGAAGACAGGTATATAATGGATGAAAATTTTCAAAATCTGTGACATTCATGTGCTAAAGAAGGCAAGAAAATGCTGGCAGATTTGACTTTTGACAGAGTTGCTTTTCTCCAACACCGTTATTTTCCCTCCATCTTGTTGAAACGCTACTTTTCCCTCCACTCACGGTTTTGGAAGACTTTTCCTTGAGAGTACAGGTGGGAGAAGAAAATAACGCGTTATAAACGAGGGGAAAAGTAACTTTGCATGATTTTTAAAGAGAATCAATATGGGAAACCTACTCTCATCATGATTTGCAAACAAAAGTCCTCTGCGTCCTGTTCATCGGGATTGGCTGGGTTGATCATGCCACTCCTGCAGTGGATGACCACTGGCAGTCCGAATGTGGCTACGATTTCCAGCTGGCGCTCGAAACATATTACTTGTACGTCTCGTGTCGCTCCGTTCCTAAGTTCAAAATCATTTTAAAAAATCGCCAAACACTATACAAGAAATGGAATGGAGTGGTTATTTTAAGATTTGAAATTGATTCAGAGTGAAAGAATATTATTTCTTCTCGTTCGTACGTGAAATGAATAAGAAATCACAAAAGAATGGAGAAATGACAAGTTAGAACTGTTAGAAAGAATCTAAAGGGATGAGAATATTGCAGATTTTCAGAGGAATAGCGGGCAGAAAGTTTTCAAAATGCATCTCCATAGAAAAGTAGCATTCGACTGGCTGACGAATGGCAAATTGAGCGATCGTTTTTTCATCCATTTGTAAGAAAAAGATATTTAGAAAGATTTCGATAAGATTGGGTAGATAAAATAAGTAAAATGGAAGAAAGCCTTCTACAACAAGGAAATTTCGAAAATGCGGAAACAATTACTACATGTGCAGAACAAAATGGCAATAATGAAAATGCTGCAGGGAAACAGTCGAGTGATACAAAGAGTGGGAAAAATTGAGATACGGTGAGAAAGAGTGCTGCATATACTTGCAAAAATTATTCTTTTTCGCTCTTTTCGTAGTTTTTCCTAAAATGTATGCTAATTTTCCGTTAATTCGCTCTTGTTCTGTCGTAAATTCGTTGGGCCTGTTGGAAGATTCACCGTCGGTGAGCTCTCCAACAAATCGTTCGTTGAAATTCGTTGTGAGATGACCGCTTTTGTGAAGTTTTTCGTCCCTTTCGCAAATTCCTCGTGAATTTTGAGATTTCAAGGTCCGGTGATCGATTTGCTGCTTTTCGGCGGCTACTTTTCTGTGAATGAGACAGTTCGCTGGCCGGGCACTCGCGTAACGAGATAAAACACGTGAACCTGCAGAATTCAAAGGAAAGGGGAAGATCAGCAGGAAAATTGTAGTTTATTTTATTACTCATTCTGCAAGTTATCTCATACATTTATATATTTCATGTGACCAATTTCATTGTGAGACAATTTCTTTTATCTCAAAAAATAAAGGGTGAAAACAATGTTTTGTTGAAATTTTTATATACACATCTCATAATAGTTGGCTTTAACAGAATAATTAATTTTGAGTCCATATGTTAAATAAGAGCGAGATCATATTGTTCTATATTTTAGAGCGTAGAAATGGAGATATTAATTTCGAATATAGAGCTAAATGAATTTAAAGGATATCTCCAAAACTTTATAACCGTATACTGTTTGAAAAAAGGAATATAAGAATGTTGGTTAAACCCGTAGAAAACATGATATAAAATAAGATGGGATGGTATCGTAAATATAGTCATAATAGCTTTCTCCTTTAAAAATCAATGCAACTTTCATCAATGTCATAATCCGTATCCATGCCACGATCATTTCTTTCAATCACCACCCCGTCTTTTATCACCATTGCTAACGCTAATATTTGTACCTCCCGAGTCCGAATCATTGCCGCTTCCATGTTCTCCCGTTCCAGTGCCAATCTCTCCTTCCGATTCGCTCAGATCATCTTCGTCGTATTTCGGGCTGAAAATTTAGTTTCATGTCTAATATATAGGGTAATATTAAAATTATCGCTTACGGAAGTGCGATGACCGTGGCGACATCGAGTCGGAGGATCGTCGATGCCGGTGGTCCAGTAGCGTAATGCGGGTCATTTTCATGGTGCAGCTCATAGGAGTTTATGCAGGCCCTAAACCAGAAATAATTATAAAGGGAATAGCAAAAATAATTCATTTTTATATTGATCGCGACAACAAACCTTGCCATCCAGAGGTAGACAATCTGGAATGCCTCGAGATCGCTCAACCTCGTAACCGGATCCACTAGAATGCCGTGCTGAAATACAAAAAGAACGCTGAGTAAATAATAAATAAATACGCTTACAATCCGGTTAAGGCCACTTCCTAGAAAAACTCTGATCACGAGGCTCTCGACAGCTCGAGAGGTCAGGTAATCGAGATGATGTCCTTAAAATGGATAAATAATGCAATTTTATTTTTAAAATTTTCCACCTAGGAAGTGAACTCCGATTCCTCCTCCCGAAGCTGCTGCGAGAAGAGCCCGCGTCTTGTAATCAGATATGGGGGCATCGGCGTCCTGGAAAAGACTAGCAATAAAGTATCACTTAGACGTCTTTCTCTCGTATTATTATTTCTCTTTAACTCCATACAAATTCAGGTCATCTTTTTTCTAGATCAACTTATTAGTCGCCTATTACTTACCAAAGGGCCAACAAGGTCGACCTCGTTGACATGCTGGTTTCGGATGGCTTCCTGAATGTGGTCGCAACATCGGAACTGAAAGATTTGTTTGATGTACACGTATTTCTCTTATTAAATATGACATAAATACTTACCCACCAACCGCAGCCCGCGTAGAGGAGTTTCAGCATGAATGCATAGGTAATTCCTGCGCGGGTGCAGCCGAGTTTGTCCGAGGCCAGGTGAGGTGGAACTTCTTCATCCCGCAGGAGGTAGACGACATTGGCATCACATTCCCGGGATTTCTTCTGTTCTCCCTTCTGATGGGTGCCTTGGCTCTTCATTTTGCGCCTCTCCTCCCGCAGGGCAAGAAAGAACTTAAATTAATAAAGATAATAATGGTCAATAAACTGAAGACCACCTATGAATTGAAGGTATGTCTGGTTCAATTACATAAAATTGACATAGGATAAGCAGAAGTGAGTGAACCAGACAACCCTATTTTGACTGACTTTACTTACTTTTTCTTCCAATTCCTTGGCTCGATTGTAGAAGTTCCTTTCTTGGGCCTCGTCCATGGCAGTGACGTTCTGGAACATCTCCTTCCAGTCCATCCGATCCAGCTTCGTCTTCTTTCTTGGCGGCTCAGTCATGGAGCGCGTGGATGGACCAGGCAGATTCAGGAAATATCCATGATCTTCCTGGTCTCCCTGTCGGACTGGAATCAACTAATTTATAACTTTCTATCATGTTTGCGATAATAAATGATCTTTCTCGCCAATTCGTTCAATATAAAGTTTTTGTCATAATACGAAAAATAGAATAGGGCTATACATACCTTGATCAAGAGCTTCATGAGTATCATGATCAATCCTCGTTCGAAGATCATCCAGAAACTCCTTCCGCGTCGATGTACCACCGCTCGCCTATAAATTGCAAAAATTATATTAAATAATCTTAAAATACGAATCTTATTAATGATGGACAAAACAGCGATCAAATTCAACCTATTATGGAAAATCATTTGGTCTTTCTAAATACCTCATTGAGCATCTGCAAGCAAGCTTGCAGGATTCCATTGATGGCGACGACTGCAGGGCTGCTTCCTGCATCACTCAACTCCTGGGCATTGACGTCGCGCCCACCAAGGAGTATGTCGATCGGAGTTGGAGTGATGCTCGGGCTTTGCTAAAACGCTAGTATATCATTACAAATACTTAGATGAGTATATTTTCTTTTTAAATATGTAAGAATATATTCATAGAAAATATTTGAAAATCAGAAATACTAACCAATATCACACAATGATAAAATATATAAATATTAAAATAGTACTTATTTTATCGAGGATTGGAGGATTAAAAATTAAACGCCAAAAACAATTATGTATCGATATCAATTTTAATCAACAAAGTAATCTTTAAACCGCCAAAGCAATAACTTTATGATACTTCTAAAGATATCGATACATATTAATGATAAAAAGAATTTTGGCTAACATACATCTTGAGAGACTGTAGAAGTTGATTGGGTTGTGGTGGATTGCGCAACATCGTCTCCTCTCGTCTATAAATAATATAAATTACTATCTTGGACCAAAGTCGGTCGGATTTTTTTACGTTGCACATTGCAGGAAAATTACATCTTTTGATACAAACCCCATCTCAATTGGATGATCATTGTTCTAGATATAAGCGTGCACAGACAGACACTTAACAAAAATACTAAAAAGTAAGATAAGATAATATGTTTATGTTTAGAAGATATTATTGCATTTGAGGAGGTAGATACTGCATACTCGTTGAGCTCGATTTCCCACGCTCTTCGCCTTTCTTTATTCCCTCTTCTCCCT
>LIAE01010378.1:286-13378 GCA_002287525.1 Diploscapter pachys
CTCTCTAAATCCTGCAACTGAGTTTCCAATCTCCACAATGTTTGTAATTATCGATACCCAACAATTTGTTTTGTAAATACTGAAACCTTGTCCGTAAATAAATGATTCGCAGCATATAAACTTGCTCACAAATCATCGAGTTTTCCGAAATTGAAACTTTCGGAATTTGATAAATGTTTTTCAGAAGCTTTAAATTGAACTTTCACACAGCTCTATATTGGGAAAAGATAAGGCGTAACTTGATGAAGCTCAATAGTCATTCAGATGATTCAATAGAATAAATAGAGTAGCTTCTTCAGAACAAATCAACTTGACAATTTGTCGGGCACTTTTTATGATCGACCGATTGAATTCCCACAAAAGCAGAGGAAGGAGAGGAGAGAAGGATGAAAGAGATAAATGAGTTCCTCATTCCAGATGCGATCGCAAGGGAAGTACAAGCAGAGTGATTGTACTGATGGGAAATTTATTGTCAACCAGGACTTGGACTCAGTTCAATTTACAATGCTTTTAACTTACGAGGTCAAAATAATCTTGTAGGTTATTTTGTAAGTTGAACCTGGGTCCAAGCCCAGAATGCAAAATTGATCTTCTGACCCCTTATTCTGTCTTCGAACTTCAATCTGTAGGTTTCATTCGGAATCAATGATAATTGATACGACTTTCACTTGTTCAAATGATGGATGTCGAATAGGAAAACTTGCTGTATAAAAAGTGCCTATGTTAGAGCGTCCATCTTATTTATTACAATGTGTCTCTTCATTATCTTAAAGTGGCACGTAGTTTCAATTTTATTTTTGAAATCATTATCACAGTAGCTAACAGAGTGCGAATTATCTTCACTATAAATCTAAACCATTATGTGTCATCAATTTAACTTCGATTTTAAGTAACAATATCATAAGTTTGAAAATATTCAGCAATTGTCGCATTTTCCTGGGACACTAAGAGTTAGTCGATAAAAAATGTTAGATAAATTCATCTGATAGACATGAAACTTGAAAAATGAAATAGATGTGCTTCGTCTCATATTCGGTTTGTCGTTTTTCTTTCGCCCCAGTGTTTGGAAAAATCTTATCCTGCCAAGTTTTTTTTTTTTTATCTGGCAAACAATGATTTCTAAATGCTACTCTTAAATTTGATCTCGAAATATTTGTTTACTTCAAGACGTTTGAAATATAATATTTTTGTTAGCTAAATCCAAGTTCAACTAAAATTGCATTTACTGGCATCATATTCAGAAATTAGCAATGACTAATACTTATCGATGAAATGAATAATTCGGAATAATATTGACTGAAATGATAAACAAATTATTCCCAAACTCCTAATTAACTTAAATTAGAAAACGGTTAATTTTGGACATGTGAAAATATTCTTGGCATTGGAATGTTCATGAATGATTGAATTGAAAAATAACATTAAATTGAAGAAAATATTACATCAATAGCGATGTCATAATTAAAGCTCATAAGAAAGGAGTAATTTTGTAGTATTTCAAAATGGAAATCACGAAAAACCACCACCTCACCACGTCTTTTTTACGAAGAAACCCCAAGCCCCGCCCCCTACTTTTTCTCTTCCCTCTTGTGTCTAAAGACGTGGTGAGGTGGTGGTTTTTCGTGATTGCCGCATATTTTCCATACCAGAACAGTGAAAATAAAATTTTTCTGAGGCTAGGTTCGGAGAAGGGTCCGCCACCAATAGGCCCAGGTCTACTCGTAAATGGGAGGTGGATAAAATCATACATTTTCATGAATGTTCCACCGAGTTGAATCGAAGTCAGTTAACCGTCTTCAAAAATAATGTTCAGGAAGAAAGTTATTCAAGAAATAAGGTGCAAAATTATCGTGAAACGCTCTATCTTCTTCCAGCAAACGAAAATTTAATTTAAATGCGTAGCAAAATTAGAAAAATAATTCCATATTGTTTCATGAGTGTTCCCTTTCAAACTATTAAATTATAATTTAAATATATACTCGTTTTTATTGTTTCTTTAAAACAATTTAATTAAAAGTTTATGATATGAAGATCAAGTCATTCTTTTTGTTAGTCAATTTTTCGTGATCTGATTGATATCACATGAGTAGGATAAATGATGATGCGATTTTTTCATTTTGGAAATGGCATTATAACCGGAGAAGTGATTAGGTCCAGTTTCCGTTTTTCTTCATCAACTTCCATGTGTGTGGTACGTCCTCTCTCATCCCATTGCAACTGCAAAAAACCGTCTTTAATAAAAATTATCAGAGAGATGAAGGCTACCCTGTTATCGTTCGTCAAAATAGAAATCTCTTGTCATATTTTCACCATTTCACAATTTATCAACTTTTTGCTCAGTTCTCTATTATTGCGGACGCAAGCTGGTTCCTGTCTCTACTTCTCTAACTTATGAGATCCCACTCCCTCGAATTCTCACCTTGCATTTAAGGTTGCAGTCGTTCTCCTTCTACGCCTATCTTCCACCTTCTTCTCTTCTCTTTTTACTTTCGTTCTCATTTTGTGTTATCACATTGAATATGGAATAAAGTGTTTAAGTTCTCCTTGAGTATAATTCGATTTTACTGCCTAGTCAGTAATTGTATATCTGATAGATGATAAATTATCGAGATTTCCATGGTTTTTTTTTTTAAATAAAAATACAGTACCGGGCAAAAGATGCGCATAATGCAATTTTTGGTCGGTACTGTATATCATATCTATCTTGATATAGGTAGAACTATCTCAGCGTAAAAACTGCCTCTCCGCAACGATCGGCATGTATACCCGTGCGGATAGGCAATTCGCGTAGGCATTTGTCCGAGTTCATCGCTTTTCGGCAACTGTTCGTGTCGATCGGCATGCATCGGCATTTTTCAACATGAAAAAGCTTTTATTTATTCAATCTTTGGAAATTAACAAACAATCTTAACACGGCACTACCATCGAAGAATTGCGCTAGAACTAATGTGATATTTTAACAACAAAATCTGAGATCAATCAAGTATATGACGTAATAAAAATGTGAAATCTCGCCCGCTAAAAATCAACTGAGATTTTCTAATACCAACTACTTATTGATATCATGAAATTCAATATATCAGCATTATTTAAAGTTATCTACGAAAATATCAGTCGATTTCAATCGACACAACAGATCGTTAAATAGTTTTATGGATATGACTAGCTAATTGAACAACGGGAAAAGCTTTGAGATAAAGAATTGTCAACACCAATAATGGACAGATTTCATAAATTTTATCTTCCCAAACCCTTTTCGACCTTAACTATCTGATGGCCTGGATCCAGAGTCTTCTTCCTCGGGCGTCTTTGTCTATTCCTCGTATCTCTGCCTGATTTTCTTGACCGTCTCAAGGAGGGCCTCCTCCTGACTGCGAAAGAAGCCAGTCCTTCCTGTGGTGACCGCTAGAATTCAAATAAAATTATTTATAGAAAGTTTTCACCGAGTTTTCAAATCTTATAACTTCTGAGACAGCACTGAAATTTGATTATTACGATACGCTTAATTCCAGAAAAACATTGTTACTTTCTTTGGCTTGGAAACATATTCATGGAAAACTTTGGAATTCTTTTATCTATGAGACGAATTTCTTCAAAAACTTACAGGAACGATGCTGTCTGCTTGAGAATCGAGTCATATATCAGAGCGTGTTGCTTCTGCACTCTTCGTCATCCTGCAGAATTTTCGAAACAATCTCGGAATTTACATTTTAGGATTTTACAAAATTACCAAGCTCACTATCAGCGTTGCTAAATGTGAATGATAACAATCAAAGCCTGCAAGAGGTAAGTTTACATCACTAGAACATGAGAAATAGCAGAAATGAGAACGAAAGCAGGAAAAAAATTGAACGAGTTCGAAAATTCGATTTACAAGTCTGAAAGTCGACTGTCAATCGATTAAAAAACTGCCGGTCAATGCCGATGAATGCCAGTGAATGCGGATCGGCAATTTTCGCGAGAAACTGCCAATCCGTGCCGGTCGGCAACTGTCAGTGCGGGTAGACAGTTTTTACGCTGAGATATAATCATGTTCAAATGACATCAAATATGGAATTACTCTAATCGGTGTCGAGCAGAAAAGGTTTATTTTCAGATTTCGAAAGCAAATCTGAAGTCAAAACTCTATTTCTGATTTCGTAAATCGAAATGGAATTTCTGCTCAACACTGATTCTAGTAAATGCTCCATATAGGGCACCGATAATAATATAGATTTAATCAGTTCAATTTCAGAACATATCTCTGCCATAGCAACACAAGCACGCGCTATGATATTGCTATTTAGCTATTCAAAATTAATTCGATATTCTGCAGTAATTTATTCGCTTATTTTCTATTTATCGACCTCATCCACGATAGTCAGTGGATGTTTCCAGGTAAATAATCATTTTATAAGATTATTTTTATTGAATATTGCTAAACCTAATTCCATAGACCGTGCCTGATGAAGGAGAAACAACCACATTGCTTGCATCGACAGCCTCTACTGGCTCAACCCCTCTAACTTCATCCATGTCCACTTCGACTGCTTCATCTTCAACTACGACTACGACTTCATCCATGTCCACTTCGACTGCCTCATCTTCAACTACGACTACGACTGGTTCGTATATTATTTTATTTATCGGATACTAAAATTTATGCGTTACTGAAAATGTATTGCTCGTGCAGTTTCTATGTAAATTAAATTAACCCAATTTGAACAAGGAAGACTTTTTGTGCACTGAATCTATTGTTTTAATTGGCATTTTTAGGTGTGTGCAATGGCTGTCCTCCCCTAATCACAATGAGGGGGACGAACTTCGATGGCTGTGATTGGCTGGAACGACCGCCAACTATAATGCAAGTGGCTCCATTCGAATTCACCGATCTTAGCACGGCTACTGAATGCATCATGGAGATCAATTGTGATCCCACGGCTGAGTTCATACAAATAAATGCGGATGCCGAGGGCACATGCGGGGCTGCAGGGCCTGGAGGAGCACCAGCCACATTTACCTGTCGAAATGGCATTTGGGAGGATGGCACTGTTGCAGGTTACGGATGTGCTGTTGCTTGATCGAATAAATATCCTATTCTAATTATTTAAAACGATTAATTTATCGTATTTAATTTTTCAAGTCATATTGCAACCACAACTCCATTATTATTATTATTATTATAAATACTTACATTAGATAGACAAACCTATGACTGATTGAGGAAAGTAGCGCGTTTTTGCTTTAAAATTTCTCGTCTTGTCATTAATTTGAATTTTGAAAAATAAAAAGTAATGTTTGTTGATACAAGAGTTATTCCGCTAGAACATAGCTATTTTACTTTAATCTTTTTCCTGTGTGGAGATTATAACTTTCAAAATAAAAAAATATTAATACTGAGAATAAGATGAACAATATTAGAGTGTATTTTATCAATCCATGAAGATTGCAGAACAACGAAGATAGTACTATTACGTTGAAGATGAATGAAAGTGAGTACCATATTTTCTAATTTAAGGGCATGTTCTTCTATTTTTTAACCCCCTAATTTTCGAAAAATTAGAATTTTTCAACCCGTCCTAACTCTTCATCTAATTATGATAATCACTTCAAATCACGACTAAACCCATTTTATACGCTCTGTTGCAACCAGCAACTTGATACTTGCTTGATTATCATAATCTGGGTATCTCATTAATCTAGAAACAACTGATCTCGTGATTAGATCCTAACAATTGCCAATGCGTGGTAGGATCAAACAAACACCGATATTCCTTGATTTATTAGCTATTCCCTATCCTCGGTATTACATCGTTAGTAGGATTATTAATGTATCTGAAGTCACTCGTTAATGACTGTATCTCTGACAAGATAACTATTTCTCCATTGTCTCAAGGGTTTAAATAGTCCGACCCAACAGGGGCGGCTCACTCTCTCATCACTACCTACATACATCACACTCATACAGCTTACTCTTATTATAAAATAAACGGATTCACTAAACCACTCGGACTTGACACGCTCTAAAGAACATTATAAAACACTTCTTGAAATGATTGTAATTGGGTAGTGAGTAGTTCTGGCATTTAAAGGGGGTCCCTACTATTAGAGAGTGCCCTTCAATTAGGGAGGATACGATATTTAGTTTCAATACACGAATGAAGCAGAATTAATGATAAGCACATAGGCAAAAATCAGATATATTGGAAAATGTTAATTAATCAATCAATCATGATTAGTCTCATGAATATATTTTGCTATGAAGAACACGCTAATTTCAACGTTCATTTTCTGACTTTTATAGATAATATTATGAATTTGATTAGCGATTCTATTTTTCCTATAAGTGAAAATGCAATTGTTTATTGGTAATTCTTTGTAGAATGAGTAAAATGATATCTAGATCTAGATAATAGAGATATAGCTATAATTAATTTCTTTCGAAAATAGTTTGCCAATAATACAACAGGAAATCTACTATCTCAATGCAACATTTACTCATCTCCCTATTCTTCATATAAAAATTATGGTCTCGAATTGCTGCCCGAATTTTTGATTTTTCAATCGAACTTTTCATTCGTCTAATGTTTTGGTTTAACTTATCTAATTAAAAGGCGAACTAGGCAGATATCCAAGATGCTGTTTTCCTATTCGATGAAAACCCGTAACAAACAAAAGTCCCGCCTACCGGATCATTGGTATATACGTAATATTTCTTATTGATCTTCGTAAAGGCAAGATGCTCATAAATTGGTGCGGCCAAACCACATAGTGGCTCCATAGCACAGTAGAAAGAAGATATTGAAGCGTTTATCGTTTTGAGAGAATTCCCTAAATACGTTATGATCATTTTGGATTAATAATTGAAACAATCCATATAAAGATAAAACGCCTATAATTTACAAACGATTACCGAAACTTGCACCTGCGTCGATTCCAATTAGGTTACATTTTGCTATATCAGTATTTGTTGGTACAGGATTCATTAAAACTTGTGCTACGAGCACGTAACTGAAATAATAACTATTTTGATTTTTTTTCAGTCAAAAGCAACCGATACAACGTCAAACTTACTCAGAGCTAGGAGTTGAATCTTCGATGACATGGTATATGGTCTGGTCTCCGATCCATCTTGATCCAATATAGCCATATACAGTAACTCGCACTAAAATATATCGATTAATGAAGAAAACTGCGTCTGTGATAATATCTATCATTACATTTATAGGGTGTCGTTGTTGGTTTATTAGTCGTTCTCGTTGTCGGTCTTTCGGTGCTCGTCGATGTTGCAATCGTTGTAGTCTGTCCTCCTGCCGATGAAGTGGAAGGTGTCAATGACGTCTGAACGAAAATGATTAGATTCAAAGATAGATATTTAGTTGCTTTGAAATATAATATTGATTCATGAATAGAATCTCCAAATTGACCAGAAAAGAAATGTTCATTTTACTCTCTCGATGACATATTTCCATTGATACAACCAAAAGGCTGCACCTTTACAAATTATCAGGATAAATGAAGATAAAGATGTTTGTTTACCGTTTCTTGAGTGGATTCAGTCGAGGTCTCGAAGCTTGATTCAGATCCTGTTATAGTTTCAGATGATGCTGCTTGAGTAGTGCTCATCTGATCGACTGTGCTTGTCTCAGCTTCATCCAAACTTGTCGCTGCTGGACGTGACGAGATCTGCAAGAAGTAATAAATTTGATATTTCGTAAATTCTCGACAGAGTCAAATATCGAGATAAATTTTACCTCAGAATAGGTGATCTCATCCTCTTCATTTGTTGTTATAGTTTCTGAAGCCGTTGTCGACTCAGTTGTGATCTAAATGTTTGTGATTTAGCCCTCAGTAATTCAATCGATTTTTAGATTTTCAGAGGCATTTGAAAATTCTAATGTCCAAGTTGATCGTACCGGTTCTGATGTCGGTTCCACGGTCCCGCTCGTCATTTCAGCTCCTGTCATCGTCGTTTCTTCAGTACCGATCTGAATATTTGAAAAGTAATCCTCAATTTCAGTTTCAAACAAATTTTCCAATCTTACCGATTCCAAAGTTGATGGAACTTCACTGCTTGTAGGAATGGATTCTTGAGCCGTTGACGCAATATCAGTTGATATTGTGGGAGTCGATGTCATCTAAATCCGAATTTGCTTGGTTTTCAAAGAAAATGCAATGATCAATTAAACGTTTTCTGCTAAAGATTTTTCACTTACGACATCTGAAGTCTTCTGAGAGACGGTTTTGTCGGGAGTCGACTTAGAGCTTGACTGATCTGGTGTTGAGGAAGCTGTCGAGCTCGACGCTTTCTTCTGAATTAATAACCACCTATTTCTTTCAAACTATTCTGCTCAATACCGGCTCGGAAGTTGTTTTAACTGGAGTGGAAGAGCTGGATGAGCCAGTACTAAATTTCGCGGAGGACGAGGATGGCTGAAAATCCTTATGATTAATTTGAAAACACCAATTTTAGATTTCAGAAGGACTATTTTGGAAATTCTGATTAATACCTTTCCGGACGAGGGTGTCATCGGTTTTGACGTTGTGTCGACTGGACTGGTCGATTTCGAAGTAGAACTTGGCGAAGTCGAATGGATTTCGGTCGATGCGGATGATGGCACTTCTGACGTTGAGGCTGTGATCTAAAAATTGAACTTGAAAATTTTCAAATCTTTAATAATTTATGCCAAAGGATTCCAGACTGTCAAATCAAACGATATCTTACCGATTTTGAGCTTGTCCCTGGGGAAGAGGACGACGAATGCGTTGTAGGCATTGTCGTAGTTTCGAGCGTTGGTGTGACAGATCCTGAGATCGTGACATCGGAAGAAGGCCATGTCATCGAGGACGTCTAAAGTCGTAGATCATTTTGCTGCACTTCCATGGATTTCGATCCCTTACTTTATCTGAGACTGATGACGAAGGTGGAGACGAAGCTTCAACTCGAGCTGTTGTTGGAAGAACTGTTGTCGTCATGACGTCGCTCGTGAAACCAGCTGGAAGTGGCGGTGATTCCGATGTCTGAAAATGTTTCTTTTTTCAGAACCTTTTTTTTGCATTTTTCAAAAGATACCTTCTCTGCAATTGATGAGAGATGCAAAGGAGGAACGCTGGCGGTAGAAGTCGGATCCAATTTTGTAGTCGAACTGGAGCTGCTGCTAGTCTTTGAAGAGCTCGCTTCTTCTGAGAACTGCTGAAATTTCAGATATCATAAATTCATGAAGACGGAAAATATAGAAATTATTTTTTTTAAAATACCACTATCGATGTCGTCTCAATCGAGGGTGATTCAGGAACTGTCGTCATGGCCCTCGTGGTTGATTCCGAGGCAGATACTGTCGACATTTCCACACTTTCACCAACTGTGATTGGACCTTTCGTCTTAATTTAGTGAGTTGCGAAAGCTGTTTTTCTCTTTTAATTTTCGAAGTGATCTCACCGAAGACGTTGATGGATCTGAGGAGGGGGCTAATGTGCTTGTGTCTGGAGTTGTGGATTTCGATGGCAGGGATTCGGTATCTGGCTGAATCGTTTCCTGGAATTAAAGGAACATTACGAATTTTAGAAAGTCTAGAAAGTTTGCGCAAAATAGTTACCTCTTCAGAAGTCAAGGTTGACAATTCTTCTGTCGGCGTGGACGAGATCTAAAACATGTTCCATAGTCATTAATCGAAAAAATTAATGAAAACGATTTAAACTCTTTCAACCTTTCCAGATGTCGACTCCTTGACGGGCTTGCTGGCTTCTGAGGTGGCCGTACTGGACGGGAGAGCTGGTGTCTTCACATCTTAATTAATCCAAATTATGAAAACAGGTCAGTCGGAAAAGTTCAAGAAACATTCAATCATTTGAAATTGATACCGTTCGACGTCTCCGGTGCTTTCGTGGGCGTGGCTGACGAAGTTTCTTCAGATGTGGACACAGACGTCTCTGATTCGGTTTCCTTGCTCGTCGTGACTTCCACTTCGTCTGTCTTCAGCTCATCTGGTCTGTCGTCTTCTGAAACAAACAGTTCTTCAAATTTCGTATCGGCAATTTATACCGTCATCAGGGGTATTCGTGCCCGAAGACGATTGTCCATTTGTTGAAGGACTGCTTGATGGGTCTGAAACCATTTTTGAGATACTATTTATTTGAATAGGTTTTTCTTATATGAAGTGAAATATACGCTAGAAAGGTATTGAAGTAATTGCAACTCTGAAGTGATAAAAAATGTTTTGGGTCGAATCTCAAAAAGTTTTAAAATGAACATTAGTCCTGCTTTAGAACTTTCTAGACCTCCTTACCATTTATGCTAACTTTAAAGCATAAAACATACGAATTGTTTACCTGGGCTAGGTTGTGGCTCATTTCCAAATACAAGAGTCGATTTCGGCATATTCGGGCAGGTGGACTCGGCGACTTTAATGTCTGAAAATATAGATATGATTTCAGTCAATTGATGATAGACTAATTGGGTCATTTCTCAGCAAGTGTCTACTTTTTCATAAATCTAAAAATTACCATTTGGGGTGTAGGGTCGGTACAGTTTCGGGTTGATATCGTCGAGGGTCCAATTGTCGTCCTCGACTAAATATTCAATCTTTTCCATTTAAGTATCTAATAAAATATTTTGATTGATTCAGGAATGTTTGAAAATGAAAAATGTGAAATTTTCAAAATAGAAGGAAAGTGATCCTCCAAATCGCTAGAAACGGAAAAAAAAAAATTTCGAATCCCCCTGTTTTGATTGAAAAATGTTATCATCGAATTATTTTACCTTTTTCATACGGCTTGTAAACCAGCTTCACGACCTCACCGGTCGACCACTGCCCAATTTTAAGGAACCCGGAAGTCAACTCGATCTGGACCTCTTGCTTTGGAAATCCCCACTTTTCCGGTGTCGGGTGCGTGTGGATCACGCACTTCTAAATTGGCAAAAAATCATCATTTCGTTCTAATTTTCACCTAGAAAAGCTATTTTAATGGATAAATAGAGCAAATCTTTCAGGCTCAGTTAAAAATCTAATCGGCTTACCCCATAACCACGATAGCTCTCAAATCTGCCCCTATGGTCTAGATGGGCTAGCAAGTACGCTGTACCGTTTGCGGGGAGGTACCTGAAATAATTTGATTCATATGATACAATCATTTTCTGAGAATTTCCCTTTTTCAGTTAGAAATTGGTCATCTGAAGAATGCATGAAAGCTAATTGATCAGTATTCTTACTGCTCTTTATCAAGAGATTTATTCCTCCATTATTATTTTTAGTCTCAACTATTTCTAGTCTGTAGTAGTCAATGGGAACAATTTAATTACTGATTTTCCAATGAGTTTTTCTTTCGAGAAAATTTAAATCAAATTTTCCTTACGAGATCGAATGCGGCACTCTCTGTAGGTGCTTCATTGCGACTCTCCTGCAGTCACGTGTCGTTGTATTTTTTATCTAGAATGGAATCATTAAATCAGAAAGAATAGAAAATGAATAAATTTACCATTATTAGAGTCGGGCCGGTGACTAATTTCTTGACTGGGACGAACCTAATATGTTTTAGATAATCTTCAATTCATCTCACTTTATAATGATGATTACTCAATTTTATCACTGTAGACAGAGCTTTTCAAGAAATCACTAGGAAATTCTTTTTATTCTTTGATTATAGAGCATCGATTTTGTTCGTTCACTTACGCAATTTCGACATTCACCATATTTTTTCCGCCGCCGCCGAATGGCCTCTGTAATTTTACTTTATTTTCTGGGTGTTTTTGTTCAAAATTCTTCAGAAAATTCAAGCAATTCAATTTTAGAAAAACAAATTGATACAGTTTGAAATGTCTGGGAAATAAGATCATACAGCAGAGAAAATTTTTCGATTTTAACGAATTTTTAAAGATGAAAATGAAATCCAAATTTATCAGAACACTTTTAAAATTATACTATCATAAAATTCGAAGAAGAAGTTATTTTATCTGACAAGAAAAGAAATTACCAGAGATGGGTCCATAATTTGGACATAAAAGAAGATAGCGCTGAAGATCAGCAGCCATTTAACACAGTCCACCATTTTGAAAGTCGTAGAGAGGGCTTAGAAGTCGAGTAGAGATTTGGGAGCTTTAGTTACCGTGAGGTGCCGACAGTTGATCGACAGGTCCTTTTATACAGAGAGAGAGCGTG
Source organism: Diploscapter pachys (assembly GCA_002287525.1). Classification (NCBI taxonomy): domain Eukaryota; kingdom Metazoa; phylum Nematoda; class Chromadorea; order Rhabditida; family Rhabditidae; genus Diploscapter; species Diploscapter pachys. Next base: position 12,421 of record LIAE01010378.1, read on the forward strand.
GTCTGTTCGAAGCCGCTTCTCATTGCTAAGAGACGACGACATCCATTTGATTTCCATCCTGAAATGAGCCCGTCGAGCCGTAACCGAGCAAAATAGTACGACTATACAGAAGAGACTGCAGACTGCCAGAATCCGACTTCTCTGGAATCTCTTTAATTCTTCAACACTGCCTTCTCCCGACGACGCACCGCCTTCGACGATCGTCAAAACCACCGTTTGGCATTTCCGTCTCCAGGCAAGAGCGATTCCATTTTCCGAATTTAATGGCATTTTCATTCATTTCGAACATTATGAGCCTGGTTGCATCGAAAAATCGGCATCCCACTTAACTACCGGCCCACACAGACTTCACGTGAAAATAACAAACTCATTAAATCCTGAATTTATGCGATTTAGCGGTAGGCGATCTTAGCAACGGAGACGTGGATTAAGGAGCAAAATTTCTGCATTTCGGAAATCAAGTTACAGTAATCTGAACGATCCTTTTGTACAGGACTCCAAAAGAGCGCAATCATTGACAAGTCTTGTGCTTCGAAGAAAAGGATCCAAGTATGAGAAATGCTATGTCGAAAATATGGTGACATTACCTTTACTATATAAAAGACGTATACATTTTTGGCAATTACGAAAAACCATCACCTCACCACGTCTTTAGACACAAGAGGGAAGAGAAAAAGTAGGGGGTGGGGCTTGGGGTTTCTTCGTAAAAAAGACGTGGTGAGGTGGTGGTTTTTCGTGATTGCCTCTCTAATCGAATATTCTCCCGTTTTCATATTAACCTTCATTTTCCTCGGCATTTTCTAAAATTGATATCAGGTCTTGTAGGAAATGCTTTGGAATTCCCCTTGCTATAGCTTGCCTTACTTGCAACTCCATTGCGAAAGTGCCGCCCACAAAATCATGCTCCAACATTCAAACTCGTTCATTTCTGTCTTTTCGAATTTCAACTTTTTTTTTT
>LIAE01010379.1:5448-17140 GCA_002287525.1 Diploscapter pachys
GTTTTAGGAAACGGAAATAGTAATACGATTTCCGGTTGAATCCAGATGCGCTGAATGTTGGTGGGGAGAGTGGCGCTCCATTTAGCGAGTGCGGGCTCGATGTAGACCATGCTGAACGTGTTGCCCATCCCGTCGATCATCGCCGACGCGGTCTGCACGCACGCCATCTCCGGGGAGCAGTAGATCTGCAAATTTTCCATTTTATGAGATTTTTCAGGAATACCATACTTTTCAAGATAAAAAATGCTAGCATGGAAACTCATTCCTACTCCCAAAAATCTATTAATTTTACCATAAATATGATTTTATTTCAAATTTTCCAGGATAACAATGCTAATACGAGAAATTCATATCTACTTTTGAAAATCGATCTTTTATCAAAAAGTGGTTGTTTCTGTTTCTAAAGCTTTTTCCAATAAAATATAATTACATTGTACGGCTCCAGCTTAGATGCCTTGAGTCCCTTGCCGTAAATTTGTGCGGCGACGATGCCGACTTCCGTGAGCATCGGATCCCAGCGATGGTGGAATTGAGGACGGCTGAAAATTTTATTCAAATATTTCAGCCGTTTTTCACCTTCTATTTTCACCATTGATTTTTCTCTTGTAAATAAATTGAATTCGGAAGCGTATAAACGTAACAATTTCTTATTAAATTTGAGTTTTTGATGAAATCTCTCACGTCTTGATGGCGTATGGCATGTTGAGGTCGTAGGGCTGGTAATTGCCGTCGCGCAGCGCGAAACGCACCCAGTCGGGAAATGCGTCCGGCATGCGCTCCGCGTGCGACACTGCAAATGAAGATTTTAGCATCGTTTTCAAAATTTGGAAAAATTTTTCTTAAGGCTCTTTCAAATTCGTCTAGAAAAATCACGTGAGCTCGGAATGGGTTAGAGATGTATTAGGCTGAATTCCAGGGCTTGGACTTAAATGCAACTCATATCGGTGTAGATGTAGGTATAAATTGGAATCTGGGTAAGCTCAGATTTTCAGAATGAAGTTTATTTTGATGAAGGGATTTTTGAAATGTATTTTCTAAACCTGCGATAATCTTGAGTCCACTGGTGTCCTTCCTGGTCTTCTCGGCCCTTTCGATGTAACTGATAATGTCCTTATAGGCGTCCTCGTTCGGCTGGAACGACAGCGAGTTGTTGTCGTCTGAAAGAGATCAGTAAATCGATTTTTGAAATAACGTAATTTTGCATCCCTTTTATAAAACCATATTTGTCAATTTGCCAACAAAACTGCAATGTGATGAACTCTTTCCATAGGGATATTCACTAAAATCTCTTTACTAATTTTTTTTACAATCTCTATAATATTTATACTGTCATTTGTTTTCAGCAGAATGACAATGTGATACGAATTTTCTGAAAAATTAGGCAAAAATATCAGTTTTGATGAGGTTTCCTCGAACCAACCAATGATGCGCCTGGACTTGACGGCCCTCTGCTCGTCCCTGTCCCTGTGTCGAGGCGGCTTCTCACGCGACTTCTTCGCCACGCTTTCCTTCGATTGGGCATTTTTCGATTGGAAGTTAATGGTCAGAAAGTAAAATTATCTGCCCTCTGTATTCTTCATCGATTTTTTCTACGAATTTTATGACGAGCTTTATCTCTCTTGTTGGGAGACACATAAAAAGGGAAAAGTGAAAAGGGGTCATGTAGCGTAGTGTTTTTTTTTCAATTTAATGAAGACCAGTTTTGTTGATTACAATGACTGACTTTCTCTTTGAACGTTTCCTTTTCCGTTGGTTTTTCAGTCGGCTTTGATTCTTTCTCTTTCTTGTCCGATTCCTTCGGCTGCTCAAAGAAAATATCATGATTTTAAGAAATTTTCAAAATTCGACCCTCAGAAAATAGTATTCTTTCTGAAAGAGAGAGAAGGCGCCCCTTTCTTTTCAATATGGCATTTTTCTGCGGGTTTTTTTTCGGATCGAGTTTCGTGTATTTTGTTCTGGATTACGGTAATCCTTGGCCACGCTCCCTTTCATTTTGCAAACGATGGACGGTGTTCTACCTTCATGTCGGGCAGGTTCTCCACATTTTCGTGGACATTGCCCTCGTCGCTCATTGTCGAATACGGTAATGACGACTCATTCTGAAAATCGAAAAATCGATAAAAATTAAAATGTCGCAAAAAAGTCAAAATGCTCCATTGCCAAACTTTTTCGTTAAACTCTCTTCGGAAAGTCTCTCTCCCTCGCTTCACACTGCTACAGTCGCTGGTCAGCGAATTTCTTCCCGTCAAAATCATAATGTTAGCCACATAATGCATTCTCGCTCGTGTCGCCTAATTTTTACTGATTTTAGAATTCCAGACTATTTCCTGCTGGCCTCGTGCATGTAATTGATCAAGGACTTCAGGAGGAAAAATGTCCCGTCACCGGAACAGGAAAATCGACTTTCATGATGGTAGTTTTATTTTTTGTATTTTTCAAATTTTATTTTTAACTCCCACTTAACCACCTTCTAATTATGGCAATTATCTTGGTTTTAAAAGTGAAAAATTATATTAATTTTTTAAAATAAATTTCCCAAAAGACTTGGAAAAACGAGTATGTATGCTGATTTTATGGGAACTCAAAAATTGCCGAAAACTACTAATTTTTCAGACCTGGATGACGATTATGATGATGACGACTACGGTCGATCGTACGAAGATGATATCTCTATGTCACCTGGCTCGGGTAATTTTTAAAAATTTATTTATCTTTCTGGAGTTTTGAAGGATGGTTACGAAATTTTACAAAATTTCCTTGAATTTTTCAGAGATAAAATTTTAAGAACATATTTTTTAACTTTCAGCCCAGTACATCCGACGTCGTCAGACCTCCACTAGTCACACTTCGGGAAATCTGCATTTGGGTGGGAAATTTGGATTTTTTACTGAATTATATTGAAACTTTCAGGCGCATTCATTCCCGAAGAAGAGCCCATAACTGACGATCACTATCACGGGGAAGAGGACCTGTTCCAGATGGATGATAGTGAGTTTCTTCTTCTAATTTTCAGCCAATTTTAAAGCTTCTTATAGCAAATCTTATGAACAAATGCGGTTTTCTTATGCACAACTATTCGGATGAAAAAATGAAATTCTAGACATGCTCCTTTCACTGATCACTACGTCGTTTTACTCCCTATAATGAGCGTAAAATGTGTGCAAGGCAAAGGGCGAGAAGAAGCATGATGCGATTTTTCGAAAAGCCAACGGTTACCGTACTCTGGGGGGAATAGGAAGGATGGCGAATGTTAGCAGCAAAATTCGAAATTAGGACGAGTTTTAATTGTGCACTTTTGAGGGGACTGAAGCGAGAGAGTACACAAAGAAAAAAAAAGACGATGGAGAGGAAAATGATATTATAGTGCTTATAAATAAATAGTATAATAAAAAGGATATTTATTTTCAGTCGGTCCTCCGCCCGGCTTCCCAGCCAGGCAGCCTCCTGCTCAGTCGACGTCAACTGTTGTGCCTCCTGTAATTTCCGAACCAGCTCCGACGAGAACTTTCGCCATCCACCAACTGCCCACTCCACCCGAGACATCATCCAGTTCGACCTTTGGAAATTTCACTGAAAAGGTAGATTTTGAATTCTTTTTTTAATTTTTAAGAGGGAATATCAAGGAAAACCAAAGTTTTAGCAGAGGGGTATAAACAGGGGTCCGCGCCACTTTGATTCCCCCTAGCATTCCCTCTTAAGTTATACGATTTCTGGAAAAAAAATATCTGAATAATGAATGGAAATCAAATTTTTGTAACTGATAAGAATGCGATTCTACTGAATCTCCAATATAAATGATATTGATGTCGAAAGAACGAGGTAAAAAGCGAGGAAAAATAAGTAAAAGGAAGGATTTCAGCCTGTCCTCCCGAATGTTTCCACTATTCGTCTTTCGGAGACAGCTTCTCGCAGCTCGTCGAAATCTCCGTCTCGCTCCAAAACGCCTTCCAGACTCGAGCCCAATTCCACCCAAGGAGCACTACAAGGGGGCACTCTGCCAGCCAACCAGAGCAGTCATAGGTGGGCTCATTTTTCAAGTTTTATTCTTCTTGTATTCTAATTTTTAAATTATCAGAAAAAAACGTCTTTCATTCAAATTCTGTGAAAGACTAATTGATATTGAACAGATTTTAAAGAAGAAAAGAATGACGATTTTCCTCAGGAAAGTTGGGAAATGAGTTCGATTTACAAATCCAAATTTTGTAATTTCTCAAGGATGTAAGCTAATTTTTGAACTTTTGACGTTCGGCATGGAATTTGTCAAAGTTTGAGAGGTGGATGATGCTTGAGATCTCAAAATCTCATTGAGAGCGAAAGCCTTGCTTTCTTTAAATTATTTTTAACCATTATTGCAAATAGCAAAATTCCAGACTGAATCAACTGGCAGCGATCAGTTCCGCCTCATCGACGCCTAAGCGAGCGAGGAAGGTGGTTTCAGATTCGGAAAAAGACGGCAAGCAGCTGATCAACGTGGTCGTCGTCGGACACGTCGATGCGGGCAAGAGCACGCTCATGGGGCATCTGCTTTATGAGGTAGATTTTGTATATATTCCATGATTTGTCTATTTTACCAAAGTCTAGTCAAGAATAACTTTGACTAATTTCAGCTGGACTACGTCGATCAAAGAACCATCCACAAGTACAGAAACGAATCGTCGCATGCGGGAAAGGCATCTTTCGCATACGCATGGGTGCTTGATGACACTGAACAGGAAAGGTTGGAATTTGTTTACATTTCTGCTAAAAAAAACACTTGTACCTCTTGTCTCATTATGAAATATAGCTGAAATAACTCAGTATAGTTTTGACAGATTGCTTAAAGAGCATAAAATCGAAACACATTCTGATTTTTTCTTTCAATTTCAGAGCTCGAGGAGTGACGATGGACATAGCACGGACGGCGTTCGAGACGGCCACGAAAAAAGTGGTCCTCCTGGATGCGCCCGGCCACAAGGACTTCATTCCAAATATGATCACTGGTTTGTCACACATTTTTCCTTCTCATTTTAGGTGCCATAAAAATCCGACCCTTGCAAAGAGTATTATAAGAAAAAAGATAAAAATACTTTTTAATTACTTATTTTGAGACTATTGAACAGCTTATTCATTCAATTTAAATATAACAAATGAGGATGAACTTTCGAAAGACTTTTAAAAATTAACTTTGATTCCAGGTGCTTCTCAAGCGGATGCAGCCATTCTCGTGATAAACGCGACGAACGGCGAATTCGAAACGGGTTTCGAAAATGGAGGCCAGACGAGGGAACATGCCATGCTCCTGAGATCGTTCGGTAAAATTTCAAAACAGAATAATTCATAAATCGAGAATTTTGATAGTTTCTTTGGCTTTTTAACGGTAAAATACCGAGAAAAAAAACGCTAGAAAATAACCGTTGGAAATGATTTTTAATGGTGAAATTTGCTGAGCATTATTTTCTGAATAACCTACCACATAAGATAAAATGTTTAATTTCACGTCATTTTTCAGAAAAAAAGTTTGCCAAATTTAGGCATCTCACAAATTCTCGTGGCGATCAACAAACTGGATACGGTTGGCTGGTCCAAGCAAAGATACGATGCGATCGTCGTTCAAATCAAGAATTTCCTCACTAAACAGGTCAAAACTTCATTCTTCTTTAAGATTTAGTTTTTTTTCGAAACTGAGAAGTTTTGTGAAAGATTCTATATTTTCTAATGAAATGCCTTTAATTTTTTGAAAACGTTTTTTACTCATTCTGCTTCTCGAATTTGTACTTCAGGCGGGTTTTCAATCGAACAAGTGCACATTCGTGCCAGTGTCCGGTTTGGATGGCGACAATTTGACTGCGAAAGTCGGTCCTGACCATCAACTGAATCAATGGTACAAAGGACCCACTTTATTGGAGGCGATCGGTAGAATTTTTGAAAAGTGCGATTTAAACTTTTTAATTTTAGACGCCCTGAAAGCCCCGAAACGCATGGCCGAAGGACCGCTGAGAATCGTTATCACCGATGTTTGCAAGGTAGGTTGATTTTTATTTGTTCATGTTTCTTTAATCGCGAAAATCTGAGGCAGGAATTTTGCATTTCAAAATGTTACAGTTCAGAATTTTTAATTCGATTAATTGAAATCGAACAATATTTGAAAAGAACAAATTTCAGACCCAAACAAATTCAATCAGTTTGGCTGGGAAAATCGAGTCGGGCGATGTGATGGCCGGCGATAAAGTTTACTTCATGCCCACCGCTGTTGCTGCTACTGTTAAATGTACGAAAAATTTGAAAGCTTTATTCATCGAAAGAAATATCAGAATTAGGTAGAGTCAAAATGAATGTTTTGTCTATTTTTCACATATATTTGGGATGAGTCAAAATTTGATATGGTCAAAAGTTAGAAAAAACTGAATTTTCAAATGAAGATTAGAATAATTTAGATTTGACGAGTGATACGGAAAGCCAGTGCGATCAGATGTGTTGTGGTGAGCAGGGCCAGTTCACGCTGACGGGCGTTTTCGAACCCGACACCATCTCGACCGGACACGTCATCGTTACTGGGGGGCCGGTAAGTCTTTCAGACTAGAAAATGAGTTCATATGAATTTCTTGAGTATAAAAAGCGTTAAGTGCACGAAAGATTTTTTCTGATTCAATTCAAATGAGAGTTAGTTTTAAAATAGAGAAAATGTAGGCGAAGAAACAAATGAAAGAAACTATTTCAGGACACTCTAAAACCGGCGAAAAGATTCCTCGTTCGACTCGTCGTCTTCGACATTCAAATTCCGATTATGAAGGTAAAAATTTTACTCTTCTAATTTGCTTCTAGAAAACTCTTCATCTCACTTATTTTATCTAAACCAGAGTAATGGCTGAATATCAAAATTGTTTTACTTAAAAATCGAGCGAGTTTACGAATAGGCTTTCTTTTTTAAATCGAAATTTCAGGGCACCCGCGCGGAGCTCTACTGCCATTCAATGTGCGAGCCATGCACGCTCATCCATCTCCGATCGGCCATCAACAAGAGCGACGGCACCGTCGTCAAAACCAAACCGAGGTTAACTATCTTTCATTTTATTCTATCTGAAAAGTCCCTTTGAATTATTTTGTTAGTTTGAGCTATACGAAGAATGATACGAAAGACTTTGAAATAGACTTGTATATCATTCTAATTTCTAAAACTTGTCAGTTAAATGTCCTTTTTGTTTGATGAAAGATCAGGTAATTTTAACGATAGAAATTTTGGAATGAAAAATTTACAACAAAAAAAAATCTAAATTTATTCATTTTGAAGATGCCTGTCCCGCAACATGAGCGGAATGGTGGAAATCGAGACGGATCACGAGGTCGCCATCGAGCCCTACACGGTTTGTCGGGCGCTAGGGAGAATTACTATCAGGTAAAATTAAGAAATTTATGCTAATTTATAAAAATCGTTGCTTTTTTAAAAAAAAAATAAGGATAAATTAAGGCGTAGTGGCAACACGATTGCTGTTGGAATTGTGGAACAAACACTCGCCTAGGATTGATTTTTTTTTTCGAAACTTCTACGAGTCAAAAACTATGGATTTTCTAGAAATGTTTTATATTTTATTTATCAAAAGATTTTTATCCACAATTGTTTTGTTGTTGACAATTAAAATGTGATTGGCTCCTTGCTACAATATAAAATTCATCAATAATTTAAGAAATACTATGAATTGGAAAAAGTCAACTTTATTGGGTACTTGAAAATTTCACGAGGTTCATAAAATCATAGTGTCTTCCTCGAGAAATGTTTCAATTGATCTGGATGAAAGACTGCTAAAGAAACTCAAAAATTATATTTTTTGGGATTACTCTGAGGAGCTAAGAGACTCATGTTTCTTCACAATGCAATTTGAACCGCGAGTCAACACACTGCGAACACTCTGAGTGGGAGAAAATAACACAAAATTTGAATAAATGAAAATTTATTATTTAAAAATTTCACCTATGGCACTACAATAGTTGGAATACCGGAGATAAAGCACTGGGAGTTTATCAATACAAAATAGTACAAAGCAAAAATTTAAATCAGGATCTGGAATGGGGAATAATGCTGATGATGGTGTAAGCTTTTCGTAAGATATGCGTCATAATTATGTTTCAAATTCGGAAAAAATCGATATTAATTTTTTTAAGTTAAAATTTTGAGCACATTTAGATTATGGCAATTGAGTGAAAATATTCCGAAATTTAAGAATACGTTAAGTACCTGGAAACTTCACGAAGTGAAAATTAGAACAGTTATCACGAGTTTCATTGTATTATAATATTTTTGTGGTATCATGAAGTTTTCAGATCATAATAGTTGAATGAGGGGAGAATTTATGCATAAAGACCCAATCGATAGACCTTTGTGGCGAGAAACGAATGCAGTATGAAGACAATCGGCTTGGCCGAGGTGATTAGGTCCACTTCCTGAATTCGTTGCATTGTTCGAAATGGGATAAGTTATTTATTAATAGCATTAAAAAATAATCTAATTTTAAATCATGTGCAATTTAAAAAAAAAAAATCTTTTTTTTTTAAAGAGAAACCAACCTGTTCGCCGACCGGCGGTCCGAAGTCGACCCAGAGAAATCTATTCCCATCGTCACCCGTGGCCCGTATTGATTCGAAGGGATGTTGCCAAAGCGTCTAAAAGTTAATGACTTTTTGCAGTAAAATCTAGCGTACTGACAGTAATAGCTTAGATCAACGAGAAAACTCATGAGATATATTTTTACCTCTCCGCCCTGCCCCAGCAAGGTAATTCCGCTTTCTAGGCCGACGATCAGCTCACAATCTTCGCCTCGCCAAATACACGGAGCTGATACCTAAATTTCGAATTCACTCTGATTCATTATTGTTTATAAACTTCATCCGAGTTTAGAGACGAAAGCATCAATCAAGTAGGAGAAATCGGTAAATTTTTACCAAGAAAACTAGTTTACTAACCTGTGCAGTCTCGGCACAAGCCTCGTACGACCCCAGCACGAGAGCGCGAACCCATTTGGCCAGATCAGCATGGGTCTCTACCCGCAGCGTGTGGGAACGAACGCCATTCTGTGTGCCGGTTCGGATTCGGAAAGAAATCACGTCGCTGAGTCCTAGAATTTTGCTTACTTGGTACTACAGACAAATATATCCGAATCTTCTTTTCTTTCAAAAATTTATTTGAAACAAAGTTAGCCTCCATTTTTCATGATTTTTACTCGAAGGTCATGCAGGAAAAGATATGATAAACTCTTATTATCCCAAACCTTTCATGACGGGTGCAGTTCTGGAGGTGGTTTGAACGACACGTGTGGCGACGAGCGGTCGACTGATTCGAGGCTCTGCCCACTCCGTCTTCAACTGAGGCACAGCGTCATAGAACAGCAGCTCGCTTTGGGTCAGAGTGATGAATTTGGGACGCCATGCGACGATGCCGTTATCGGTTACCTGAAAAGTTTCTTCTATGATTAGAATTATCTGTATCGAAAGAAAATCGATATGGACGATTTGTAATCAAGTAAAGTTCAAATTTCTTCGAGGTTTAGCGCGTGAATTTCAGATGATTGGATTACTATATCGACTTCTTACGATGCAATTAAATAAGAAGAGCATCTAACCTGTTCAGAGATCCATCCCATCCGACGGACCTGAGGATGACCGCCAAGCATTATGTTGACCTGAAATTTGACTAATACAGAAACAATGTAGAATAACCTATTCAACCTGGGCCAATGCCTGGATGAGTAAGGCAGAGACACAGCCATGCACTGCTTCGAACCAACTATCCGCCTCTTGTGGCGAAACGCAACGAATTGCCAAAGAATGACGGCCTAGAGGGCTGCGCATCTGGAATCTTCAGACTCAAAATAGTTCTTTAAATTCTCTTCTAACTGTTAAAAAGGAAAAAAGACATTGAACTTGCAAATGTGGTCGCTTTAGAAAAATCATTATCATTGAATTTTAGTGAATAAATAACGAGAAATTTATACAAACTGATTCTGATATTCAGATGATTTTAATCGAGAAGAAAGATAGGATGATTTGCATCGCCAGAACCTCAAATATCCGTCCCTCCACGTCTGCATTCAATCCGATTCTGGCTACGTATGCGAGTTTCAGTCCGATGGTCCTAATGCCGACCCGATGATGTGCATCGACGTTCCGACCGATCGCGTCGTCGTCCCACTCGATTTGGTCGACAATGTTGTCTCGACGCACCAATTCATCCCGACGGTATTGAACTGAAAATCGAAAGTAAATTTAGTTAGTCTAGCATGGCATAAGTATTCAGGAAGCGTATTTACCACTCAATGTGCCTTTTTCAACGATATTTTTATCTGGATAATTTTTGGTTAAATTGAAGAAGCTATATACTTTGAAATTTTTAGAAGACTTCAAATTCTCATTAAAAAGAATTTTAAAGATAGAAAATTACCCTGTAGATCGACGACTCGTCCCGCTCGTTTCAGAGCTCGAACGGCCTCATCGTGCGTCGCGTCGGTGAGATTCTCGCCGTTCACCGACAAAATCACGTCACCCACGAACAGCTCGCCAGTCTGGTCGGCGGCCATTCCTTTGAAGATCTTGCTGAAAACTTCATTGTCATCTTCAAATATCGAAGATATATTTATGCGCAATTTATTTAGGAAGAAAATTCCATGATTCAATAGAAGAATATGTGACTTTGTGTCTCTCTTCAAAAATTTGATTAAACTAGAAGATATGATGTATTGATGGCAGAAAATTTAATTGAATTTTGAAGAAGAAAGAAATTGCTGTTACCTAATAATAATTGGGAGACTATTGTCTCGTCCCCCCTTAATCGAAATGCCCAATCCATTGCCGTCGTACTTCGTCACGCGAACAGTCCGCTTCTCGGACTCTAAATCGTGCGAGTGATCTTCTTGGAGAGACTAAAAATGCTTTAATAGAATTTTTAATTTATTTCAAATCACTATATGCTTTGATCTTTCAATCTCGTTGTTTAAGATAAATTTAATGTAATTTATCTTCATAGAAGGTCAGATCAGTGTAATCTACAGATCCTTTCTATCTTCTAGACTAAATTAGTATCGCGAAAGATAGTACGCTTTAAGACTTTAGCGCAATTTTGAGGTGATTTTGGTACTCCTAGAAACTCTTATTGGTGTTTCTGCATAATGAATAATACTTGTAGAGTATAAGGTGATGATAAAATGATAGTGTTTGAGCGTTAGAGACAAAGCGGCCTCAATGATGGAAGAGATAGACTGGTTCTTAAGAGGGCAAGGCAAATTGACAGACACAACCTGCTGAACACACTCGGGGGTTCGCTCTCAGCCGCTGCCAGACAACCCCAACAGATAAAATGACGAAGTGAATGAGGGGTGATTGACAGTCCGCTAATATTGACAGATGCGAACACACATAGTCTCACACACGACTTACTACGTCCACACCATGTCGCATTAACCCAGACCTTTACAGTTATCTCATTTAAACACTCGATTCGATTCGATGCCTTGATATTCGAATTATCGTTTTTTCTAAAAAAAATCCTGATCAAAACGTATTCTTAACTTGCCTCCTACATGTCATTATTTGATTTTAGTCAAGTTATGAGCATTGTTATATCGCAAATGAGATGTCGATCTTTTAAAGCATGTTGAAGCTTAGCACATTTCACTTTTGATAAATGTTCTTCTGCTCTTTAAAATCTAAATTTCCTTCTTGCTGGACT
>LIAE01010379.1:17178-37784 GCA_002287525.1 Diploscapter pachys
CTGAATACAAATTTTCGTATCTCTTATCGGAGAATTGCATTTCTTCGCGAAGACTAATGGACCCTTTCTACAAACGTTTCATGCGCGCCGACACTAATTGAGCTAACGAGTCTGCGACTGGCAAATTGGCATATGTTTAGTAGTTTCAAAAAGTTTGGATAATCAGAAATAGTTTGCAAAAAAGCTTTAGAATTCCGACATTTAAAATTTTAGAACATTATAGATCATTTTATCAACTTCTTCCAGCGTTTTGTATGTCAATAAAGTAAGGAAAACTTTAAGTGCATTGCGATGAATTCAGAATTTTAAAGCTACGAGAAATTAGAAAGATGTGGATTGCAACGAGAGCTATGCAAAATAAAAATTTACAAAAAAAAAAGCAAATCGTAGATTCGCATAAGCCTTAATGCCAATAATTTTGAATGATAAATTTACGTACCTGTAGCGTGAGTGCCGTTGGGTCGAGTGCCGCGAGCACGCGATGCCACTCGCTATGCACGAGCACCTCCAGTAGACCGCTGCGAATCGCTGCCATTCCAAATGGCCGACCAGCCCGCAAACAGCAATCAAATCAGATGCACCATTGAAGACTTTGACATCAGCCAAAACTTGAGATTTAGCGTTATAATTATTTGTGAAGTTAGAACAAAGTGTCGAAGCTTCGCGAAGAAAGAGTATTCTTTTAGAACGAATATGAAGGTTCTAATTTTCGGAGTGCAGAAATTTTCAAATTTGTCTTGTAATTAACCACCTAATACCTAAAGTTATCTGTAATCAGAAAACAAGAAATGTTGAGAGTTTATTTTTAGATTTGATAGTCAAAATAGAAGAAAAGTTTGACTTCCGATTGTCGTTAAATTTGAAAATTCTGAAAAGAAGCGACTCTTTAGAAGGAACTCATAATCGTAAAAACGTCCCATTCAGTTATTTTCGGGAACAAGCTCGCTCGATGAATAATGCAAAATGCGCGCTTATAGGAGATTCAATTTGGGAATAAGTGAATTTCGGAAGCTAAAAAGTTGGCCATTTCTGGAGAGAAATTGAGAAATCAGGCCAAGTTAGGAAAATTAGAGCGTATCTTTCACCAGATCAGATAGTGTATCATATCAATCCATATCCGATTTAGAGGTTAGCACTTTATTCTTTGAAGTTTTTCATTAAGTAAAAAGAAGCTGCAATTTTTAAAGAAAATAAAATTTCATTTGGTCAAAAATTCAAAAATCTGCATAACAATGATTTTTCCATGAAAAACGAGCAATCAAACGCCCGGCCTTTGCACCTCGTAAAAATTTTATGAAGGCGGTGATAAATTTAACGGGCATTCCTTAGATAGAGACGACATTCAAAAGACAATTATTTGAGCGGGAAAATCCATTTTCATCGCATTTTTCTTTTACAAGCTTGTTTTTACGTTGATCGGACAATTGTTTTCAAATCGAGATAAGCCTTCTTATTTTAGAGCATGACTTTCTCTGAAGAATCGTAAAACTCTATCATAATTGATGCAACTTTTGGCATAACTCTCGATTTTCATGAAATAATCATTTCGCTAGGATGCAAATTTAGATTTTTTGCTTACTTATATTTATGAAATCTCGCGCTTTGAATGTTTTAAAATTCAAATAAAAATCATTTTATAAAATTTTACGAAAAAATCGACGAAAATAATATGGAAACTGAGCTTCACATCGGGCGAGGGGGCTCAGGCACAAAAGCACTTCCCAATGTTGAAGGCAATATGCGGGCGAGAAGAGAGCGAATCAAATGTAGAGGGAAAAGATAGAGAACGAGAAGAAATAGTTCGAGAGAAGAAAAGAGGCAAAGAAAGAGAAATAGTGCGAAATGAGAAGATGTGAAAAGGAATAGCACATGTTAGAGAAAGCGAGAAGCTGCCTCTGGCTATGTTAGACGGCTATATGCATCCTCTGCGTGTCTGACCATAGCTCGATCACTCTCCCTTTCCCCTCACTTTCACTCTCACTCTCATGACAACATTCGACTCTTTCCGACTCAGCTTCAGAACCACCACTAATCTTCTAATTTATCTTTCCGTTAGGCTATCTCCTCTTATATTTTAATTTCTCTACTAGTATTTTGATAGGGAAAATCTTCTAGATGGGGAGTTCGAGCGATGTTTGAAATTCGAGAAGCTCGAAAGAAAGCCGGGTTCAAGTGGGCTGTTAACCGAGCAAGTGCGGCGCAAACGAAAACGCTCTGCAAAAACCCCGGAGAGCTTTCCGCTTTTATTTTATAGAGCATGCAAATTATTCCGGGTTTTGGTTTTAATACATATTCTATTTTTATGAATTGGTCAGGGATTTTGGAGTTTGGTATATAATAAAAGTTGATCTTCACTGAAACTCGAGGTGAATTTATATTTGACGAAATAGGAGTTTGATATTTAGGAATTTTAATTTTCAAATTTTACTGAAGATCAGGCTTTATTTTGTTCACTCTTCTATGAAGAATGCTTTTTCCAAGAATGTATTGCTATTCTTAGCCTGCACTTATTAAAGTTTACCAATAGAGCATGGTTAGCTACGTATGTACGTCTGTAAAAAGTTGACATACGGACGCGCGACATTTGCAAAGTGGTTGTAGAGAGAAAGATTAGAAAATTCGAGGGATGCGAGAGAAAACGAGAAATGAAAGGACCATCTCCGCGTGATCGTCTGCTAAATTGAAAAAGTAGGAATTCGAGCTGGGGTTGAATTGAAAAAATTATTATAGATTTCTTTTTCTTTTGCTGAATATCGGAAGATTTGGTTGATCGAAATTATAATATTGTTCGTCTCTGGCGAAGTGAGCATTCGACTGAAACTCCGTCAAAAGTTGCAAAAATTAGCTTACATTGAAAAATGGCGTAATATGCATAATTAGTCGTAAATCTAGCCCATAATTCAAATTGCCCTCGCTAATTTTGCAATCTTACGGGATACCCTTCGAATTTTTTGTATTATTCCCCCTCGTGAGTTTTTTTTTAATAGACGTGTACCAGTTGAATAATGAGCGAGCTTTACGACTAATCGCGCATATCACGCCATTTTTCAACCGAGTGTTCACTTCGCCAGACACGGACAATGCTTTAGCGTATACTTTTAGATTAGAAATTTTCAAGCTAGTAATCTTTTATAGATGTATAAAATCTATAGATTCCTGATATCCCTTATACCAAACCCTGTTTACCAGATAACTCGCACCACTTTTCGTGTTATATAGTTCGATTACAAGAGGGCTTCGTTCAATATTGACAAGAAGGATCATCATTGATGCTCAAGAGAAATTCCGAAACCTCAATGGGCCTATTTTTAACCTTCCCTACTTAATCGTGTTGAACCGAATTTGAACTCGATTTGTGTACCCAAATTGTTTCGCGATCCTAACTTTAAATACCTTACATTTACCTATTTCCTCCAGATTTTGGCTTGAATTTGTTGAAAAGTTCAGGTTGTACGATTCCTATCTAGGTTTATTATTTGTCTGCAATTTTATGTTTAAAAGGTATTCATTTTGTGATCACGATCTATGTGATTTCTCAGCCAATCTGCAAAGTTCTAAGATCCTTGACGCATTAAATTATCAGACAGTTTTTGTTTTCAATTGATATTTAACTCTATCTCGAAAAATTATTCAAAGATCTCATTTTTCCCCAGATATTTATGCGAACTCTTTTGCGTGTATGCATTTTTGCTCGAGGTTAGAATTTACATAGCAAAGTATCGTCGTTCTTCGAAAAACAAACCTCTGAATTATCTGATAGAAAGTGGAATAGCGTGAGAAAAGAACAAGAGGTAGATGTATCGTTTTTCATGATGAATTTTTACTATTTTCCTGTTGCATTTTCAAAATTATTTTGAATACCCAGATTTTCGAACATTCTCGAAACGAGCCTTTGATGGTTTGAAAAAAGATAAAATTTTTCGAGCCATTTTCTGAGGTCTATCTTTTATCACTAAACAAAGGGAGTTTCTAGAATGTCGGACAACTCGGTCACCAGCGGTCCTACTAAGCGCATTACTTAGGCATTTAGCATGATTCTACGTGATTTTGCGTTGCTTCCTTCTGATCTTTAATTTCAAACTCGATTTTTCGATCATTCCACGTATGATTTTTCAAACTTTCAGTGATATTCATATCTTGCCCTGATAAAACTCATTTTCAAAACAATTCTTGATTTTGTTTACTTTTTAGTTCATTGATATTGATATTTATGGAAGAATATCGTGTCTAGCGATAATGTCAAATTTTATACTATTTCATACTTGGCAAAATGTTAGTTATCAAGCAATAGTGATCTTTGTATATTTGATCATTCTAATCATATTATTTGTTCTCAGTTTCATGCTCGTGTTTCGGGAATAGTTTTCGATTTTCGTTCCGCCTCAATCAAATATTGATTCTGGTTTGAACTGTTGCGGTTTTGATGAATGCATATTTCGAAACTCGTTTTTAAAATGATATAAAATGCTGCCTTATTTCCTAACGCGTTAGTCAGTCTTTAATTCTATTAAACTTGATGATTTTGCCGTTTTTCTCGAGTATTTCTGATATTGGATTAGTGGAAAACGCTCCTTCCTATTAGGTTTTTCTTGTATTCAATATGAATTACTCATCTTGTTTGAAGATAACAGTTTTTTTCTTTAATTCTTTAATCTGAAACATGTGAAAAATATATTTTAATGCTCATGATTAAGCATAACGATAGAATATTGTTTTAGTTATTGAGTCATAACTAAATTTTATTGACGTATTTGGCAGGAAAAACTGAAGATTAGCGAATTGACAGAATGATACATCTTCGTTTCTGAATGAATAGATGTATTCTTTAGCTCTAAATCCAAAAATTACAAGATTAGACGGATTATTTCTTCTTCATTGAAGTCCCTCTGGCATTACTTCACGTTTTTCGTCTTTCTAGTCGCATGATAAAATGCTACTCCTTCTGAAGAAACTTTGAATCCGAATAATCCAAATTTTAATTTTATTTTGCCAATTTGATAAACCTTTGACGAAACCAAAATCAGACGAGGTGAAAATTCAACAAATCAAATCCGGCTGCGCTATAACGCAAAGAGAACAAGGCAGGCATAATTATTCGGGATAGAGAAAAAGCGAGCGAATCTAAAATTGTTTTTTTCACTCATAACATTCCGGATAATTTATGCCTGCGAGAAAATAGTTTCATGATCATTATGTTCTATGCAGATTTTGTCACCGAAGCCATTCATTTTCACGCTACAGCTATAATTCAGTGAAACATAACTCATTTTGCTAGAAGAGAGTGGAAGCAGAGTGTTTTCGTATTTTGCTCAGTTTCTGGTTTACGATTTTTTATTGAAAATCGTCATTTTCGTTTGGGATTTCGAAATGCGAATGGGGCGAATTTCAAATTGCTTCCTTATCTATTTTCGCGCTTCATGATGTTTTTATCGTATTCTGTCTAATTAAAGAGCACTTCTAATAAAGGGCACTCTCTAATAGTGGGCACCCTTCAAATGCCAGAATTATCCATTACCTAACTCATGTCGTTTTCAGAAAGTGTTTTATAATGTTCTTTAGAATATGTAGTGGATTTAGTCTTGATTTGAAGTGATTACGATCATTAGGTGAGGGTTATGATGGCTTGAAAATTTCGAATTTTAGAAAATTAAGGGGTTGAAAAATAGAAGGGCATGCAGTATTTGCATATTTGAACATCGTTGTTCAAACCGTCAAATGACGTAAGAACGATCATATCAGCACTTTCATGACGCAAAGAGCCCCTTCTTTTCGAAATTGTTCAAAATATAAATTCCTTTCCTAAAACCATCAACTTTTTTATATGAATATACACCGATATTTCCTCCTAATTATTTATCGTCATGCATACATATTCTTATGAATCATAGAATGTATGAAAGCTATTCATCTTTTTGAAAAAGTTCTTGAATACCCTATTGCCCCGCACATATTGAATTTCTCTTGAATTTCGCTGCTCATGTGGTTTTTTTGCGTGGAGTTGTCAGTTTTTGCGACCCTTGCGAGTCCCGTGGGTACTTGCATTCTTCTTCTACTTTCCGTTGTTCCCATTTTCTTCCCCAGTTGTTCCCAGCTGCCCGTCTCGTTTTTTCCCGCTTTTCTTCGCCTTTTCTTCGACTGCATTTACGATGTGAGAGCCGCTCGCCTTCAATTTCCCACTTCTCGATTTTTCAGATTAAAGAAAAAGCCTGCAAATCTCGCGCAGGACTAGTCTAGTTTCAGAAATTTGAAAATCAAGCCAAAATGATATCACTGCAAAATTTAGCTTTCTAGAATGTATTGAGTTAGCTTTTATCCAAATTAAAAAGTAATTAATATTTTGAACTCTGAAAATTGTAGATTTTGATAATTCTTGATCTTATATTTGGTCTCGGAGGCCACTTTTTTCTTTCTCGATTTGTTTGTGATTCATAGATTTGCGCGATGATAATTTTCCCATTTTCCTTAGATTTTTCAATATCTTGATATCTATGGAGCGCATTTTATGTGAATGTCTGCCTTTTCAGAACTCAAAAACCTGCTTCTCAACGGAATAACCTTCGTTTTCTTCTGCTTACTAATATCGTGAGAACATCTTTAGATTCAGCCTATTTCTCTGAATCCAAAATTGAATTTTTGGATTTATTTTGCAGAATTGAGTGGGTTGGAGGTCAGACTTCAGAATTTCGTCTATTTATTTATTCATAACTAGCGCTAGAATGCCTATCTTATCTTCAAATTAGCACTGAAGTCGATCTTTTAGATCTAGAAAATCCCCTATCTTGATAGATATATTTATTATTTCATTTTTCTAGCTTCTAGCCTTTATTTTCCATTATTCATTTCCCTTTCTAATTTGTAGTCTGCTACAATTCTCGTTACCTTGGAATTTTCCGAATCTTACTATTTCGAAATCTCGTTTCCACGTTAGAATTAGTCTCGAGGGTCGAATTTGTGGTGTTACAAAAGATGATATGATTTTTGGATAACGAAATTTGAATTTAGGGGGTACAAAGTGGCTTCCGAATTGAATCACTTCATATTTATTTCCATTTTTACTGACTGAACGATTCACTCAAAACGACAGAGCAGAACGCGACTGACCCCGACATGGAGCTATCCGGATTCCGACATCAGGTTCGAGATTAGCTACATTGTTTGAAGAGGCTTTGAGAAACTATTATCACAAAAGGAGAAATTTGTATAATAGACTTAGTCGCCCCGTTATTTTGTAACGAGTCTTCTCCAAACCAATTCGAAGTCTTAGCACCTCGAAATAATTCTGTTTGCTTTGAAGTAGTAGACAACTCGAAGATCAGCTTCCTCTCTTTTCAGTATTTTGCCATTTTGTTTCTTGCTCTTCTTTTATTTCGACTATCTTTCATGAAATAGCCTTTGTATAGATAAATTTTGAGATGCAAAGCTATTGAAGAAGGTTCATACTTGTAAAACTATTGGAATGAGTGCAAATGTCATCTTCAAGTTTCCGATGATGTAATCTGCGATTTCAATCAAAATTCGTGAGTTCTTTCGCTAAAAAACAAACGCGAGGTGATTTTTAATTTTCACGCCTCTTGCGAAGTCGAGTGTTAGTGACAGCCGGCAGTTGTCGTGATTCGACAAAAACGCGCGAGGAATTCATAGAAATATTTGAGATTTTTTGACATTCAAACTAGAGAGAATGATAAGATTTGCGAAAATCATGATTATTGGAGTTTATCTGAAGAAAATAACCTTAATGAATGTTTCTCAAGATTAAGATAAAAAAGGATAGCCACAGACGAAGTTATTTTTGGTTATCGTAACTTGACACATATTGGAACACTCAATGTAATCGTGAAGTTTAAATTTAGTATTTTCTAAAACCTTAATGCTAATTTCATAATCTTTGACTAGAAACAACAGAGAGGATACGCATTATACTCTAGTTTCTAAGTTGAAAGGTTGTTGGATCCAATAATAATTTCCTAAATTTGCAATTTCAGGTGGGTGGCCACTTCGGTCTGCTGCTGTGCGCCGGCCACGTGGCGAAGCCTCTGAACGCTCGCGAGATGGCCTTCTACATGTCGATGGAGGACAAAATACGACAATTCGTGCCCCATTTTTGCGGTTAGTCTGAAATTCTTTTATCTGAGAAGTCATGATTTTCTATTAACATGAACTCTGCGAGTATTTTGCTTTACCACTATTGAATACCATGCTGAACTTCATGAATCATTTCATTTTCACTTTTATCTGATTCGGTTTATCGAAATCGTGCCATACTTTGCGTACATGATCTTCAGTCAGAACGATTCCGAACCTTTTTTCTGAAATAAAAAACAAGCATGAATACGCTATGTTTTGAGATTTTACAGCGACTCAGAAAAATGTATTCTCAAGAAGGAACGTTAATAATTTTTTTATTTTCGAGAAACTCTGAACTCTGTTGAAATTTTAAGAAATGCGATCTGTGATGGTTGCTTGTTTGAATTTCTACTGATCACCATAGAAATGAGAATCTTGCAGCAGCTCCAAAGTCATTAGGAACGGCGCAAACTTGCAAATGAATCGTTGAACATTCAACTCCCTTGGAGGGGGATTGGATTTTGAAATGTCTCGAAAGAAAGGAAAATATGTGCTCTTCATAAAGTTAACGAACAATATTTGAAATGTTGAAGAATTCAAAAGAAACTCTTCACAAAAAACTAATTTTACATTAAGGGAATTGATCAGGGTTTAGATAGGTTCAATTAATCTCCCCACCTATTATATTTGATCATTTCTCGCACAATAGGGTATATTTTCTAATGACACTGTAATTATCGTAATCCTCCTATTTAGGCCGCGTTGAAGTGACGGCGACAGTGGATTCGGCGACGGGCCAGCTAACCTTAACCGCCGAGACACCCATTGAGTGTCACAAGCGAAAGCTCACCTCCAAACATGAAAATGCACTTCTCAGGTACCTGAATTCGAACGATTAATTGAGGGTTGAGATTTTCATAAAATTCGCATTCATCATGCAAGTTACAGTCAATTAAAGAAATCTTCTTTAAGTTGAAAAACAATTTGCATTACATGCGTATGTGCACCTCGTTTTTCAATCAAACCGATACCCAGAAGAAATCCGCATAGTATCTTTTTTCTATACTCTGGCAGCCCTATATCGCTTGATTAGATAGCATGCAACATGGAAAGGGGAAAAGAAATTTCCACAAGGGGAGTACTTCACACTGTTGGCACTCTCAAATGAGTATGGTTCGAGAGCTCTACTTTCATCATTTTTGCCAAAAATATTGCATGAAGAAAGATAGAGAAAAGAAAAGAACCATACGGATTTTTTCGGGGTATCGATGGGATTGAAAAACGGGTACTTCTCTGTATTCATGCGTTAAAATTGTCTAATGACTTTTCATCCTAAGATTTAATTTCGAAATGAAAAGTCTAAATTATACGAAACATTTGATTCCAGGTTCAAACTAGGTGAAAATGGTCGAGTCGTGGTGGACAGCGACAAATCGTGGAACCTGTTTGCGGCCCAGTGTCAGAGCAAGGTCGGTAAAATTGGCTATCCTAAAAGTTCGTAATTATTGAGCTATTTTAGGTGGTTTCCAAGCTACTCGACGGATCACCGCATCTCTTCATGCTCTTCGAGAACATCGTCGCCCAGTACGCTCGACCGTGCGTTCTCGACTTGAAGATTGGAACCAGGTAATTTCATCTTCTGAAAAATAACATAGAATGGTCAATACAGGTGTTTCTTAAATGAAAATGTGATTTTGTGATCTTTATAATTACTAACCCTCCCTTTATAGCATTGTTTCTACTTTGGAAGATATTTCTATTCCGCTTTATAAAATGATGGAGAATTAGCCTGCTCCAATTTCAGGCAGCATGGCGATGACGCTTCCGAATCAAAAAGACATCGTCAGCTGATGAAGTGCAAGCAGTCGACGAGCTCTACGCTTGGAGTTAGGATGGTTGGCATGCAGATCTATGAAACTGCTACTAAGGTAAATTTTTGATTAGATATGAAAAATGCAAGGTCTCCTTGTATGTTAATCATAGCTTAGATAAAATTCGAATGTTGGTATTTTATGTGAGCTAAAAACTTCAGACCTACTCGTACGTGGAAAAGCAAGAGGGCCGTCGAATAGACATCGAGTGCTTCCGCGCCTACGTGCAACGATTCGTCAAGACCTGCGGCAGAGCTAGGGCTTCTAGGCTGAGGCAGAAGTGAGTTTTCTATAATTTATAAATTTTGTAAGCGTAACTTTCTGTGATAATTCTATTTTGAGGATATTTTATTCATGATCAGCTAAATTCCCTGAATGAAAGTGATGTTTACAGACTCCGCTTACTCCGCTCGATCCTGGCTGAAACAGACGGCTACCGCTTCTTCTCGTCCTCGATTCTGATCGCCTTCGATGCAGAAGCAGCCGATTCGTCGGCCGACGAGGCGGTGCGAGTCCACCTCATCGATTTTGCCAATTCCACTTTCAACGGATTTCTCTCTGTAAGGTTTTCCCTTTCATTCAAAATTTGACAATATTATATCTAACAGAGTCTTCTCAAGAACAAAATAACTTAAAATTTGATGCTTCTGATATGAAGAATAGTTTGTACAGATTAGATTATTTCTGGTGAATGAATAGATACTATTTACCATCTAAAATTTGCAGGACCTCCCCTACACGGGAATGGACGAGGGATGTCTTCTGGGCATCGACAGCATCCTTGAGGCGATGGAGCCGCAGCCGCACGAACACACTCTCCAGCAACAGAAGTCGAGCGACAAGGGGAAGGAGAAAAGCCCCAAGCAGAGCAACAACGACGCTGCACAGCCGCAGACCGCCTCCTGAAAAACGGACAAACTACCGAATGAAAACTTAAAAAGCAATGAAAATTATGAATTTCATCAAAACCCAGAGATTTTAGCAATATTCTAGTTCCCAAGAAAATATCTACATTTTGAACCCGACTTTTAGGATATTGCACTCTATGAATTGATAAGGAGATGTTTCAGAAGATAGTGAAATTCGTCATTTTTGATAGCTCACTAAAATTCTAACCAAGAAAAGAACAACATAATGCAATACACTGATTAGAAAACGATCTAATGAAAAATAACCCAATTTTAAATTATCTGAAAGGGGAAAAACTAGCTTTCAAACTTGTATTGGATGGTGAAAAATGCTGATTACTTGTGAATTGGCCTAAGACCTACTTCTTGAACATTGATCAATTACTGTCATTGCTCTAAATCTGCTAGATATCAAATTATATCAAACTCTTAATTGTCCCCATATTAGAGCTATTTGAAATCCGTCGAACTATTGTCATTCCTCACGTTGTATCATTTTCTATCCAAATTATTATGGTTGTGCTAAAGTTTTGCGAATTTACGTTCGGGTCCAAACACTTTACCATTAATTCATAGTAAATCAAATTTTATGTGGACTTTCTTCTAGCCATAAGAAATGTCGGAAATACAATTTTATCGAAATTCTGCTACCCAATGAAAACTAAATTATTCGGAAAAAGAAGGGGTAGCAAAATTACGTTTTTTGTTTTTCAATTTTCTAAATTGCCTAAGTTTGTAAACAATACATAAATCTTCTAGACGATCTCATTGATTATCGCATCATCCTTAAAATAATCCTTTTCTTTTTTCCGCTTTCGTATTCGGATTTGAATGTCTCGAAGTGCGAGGATAAGCCTTTAGCCTCGCACTTGACAGAGTGGATGGAGACTTTTCTCAGCGCACTCAAAGCCTCGGAATCGATATATATATAATTCCATGTACTTCATCTCATATCTTATCATGTATAGTAGGTAGTTGATAAGAGTAATTTTGGGTGTTCAAGAACATTTCGAGTGAGAGGTGATTTGTAAAAGAAATTGCTGAGAATTTGGGAACTCCCATAAATTGTTACAAATCGCCCAGACCCGAATATTTCCTTTCTATTTTTCACATTAGCCTAAAATAATAGGCTAAACTGGTGTAAAATCCTAATTTTTATGATATCTGAACCTCCAAAATTTCCCTCATCAAAATTTATCGAAATTAAAAAAAAAAATTTTTTATTGATAACCGTTGATTTCTCATGGTTTATACCGATTTACCTTTGAAGAATTTTACCTTGTCTCTAGTCAAAAACACTCAGACACACTTTGTTCTCCTACCGTTTTCATTCACTTAATCCGGCCTACAGTAACCCGAAAATTTGCTTATTTAATTTTTTTATTTTTATTTTTACCTGCAAACTTTTTCTTGGTTTGAATTTGATAAATGACGTATAAAAGTTCGAGATAAAATATTGCATGAATTCGAAGAAAGAAATATGTGTGATTATCGCGAATGCTTTTGAAACGTGCAGTAAATCAATGTCCCTTCCAATGCTAAACCGATTCGCCCCTGTCTAATCTCGGTTAAACGAGGCTAAAACCAACTAAAAATTATACAGATGTCTAGAAGGGAACTAGATCTACAACTTTGAGTAAAAATATTTGGGAATAACTAATATTTAAAAGGACACGCTCCATTTTCAATTTGTAAGCTTTTCCTTACTATTTTGATTGTTATGACGCAATGCTGTAGCAGGTGTCAGAACGTTTGGGTAGGTAGTTTATCCATCCAGATAAGTAGATCTCAATCCCTTCTAGACATCTACAAACATACAAATTTGCTACTTTTATTTCACCCAGATTAGGCAGGGCGAACTGAGTTAGGATTGAAGTGCATTTTGATTTATTTGCACATTTTAGAGGCATTCGCAATAGTCAAAATTTAGAGTTAGTGAAAAATCGCAAAAAAAAAAAAAAAAATGAGTAAGAAGTGCGAGAGAAACGGTAAAGCTCGTGTTTATTTTGCCCTTTTCTACTCTCTCAATTCTGTTTGCTCTCTCGCCGACCAGACAGCGAGAGTGCGCTGCGTAAAACGCTTCGCATCGCATGGAAAAGAGCGAGCAGCGGTCGGCAGAGAGTTCTAGTTCTATCTCAACCTAAAATTTCTGATTTATTTTAATTGCCCTCATAATTATCATTCGTTGCCCAATTATCTTGGTATTTACTTTCTATAATATAATTGGCTGGTTAATTAGTAGATTTTGAGAGTTTTTGAGTTCATTGGTGAGTTTTTGATGAATTGATTGTTCACTATCGATTGTTTTTGGGCGGCAATCAGATCGAGTGGCCGATAATCAGGAACTATTTTTGGAATCACATACCAGCCGGTTTCGTATTTGCGTACTTTAACATGGGGCGAGAGAATTTTCATAATATTCGCTATTTTTGCGAGATTTTTCCACTGATAGTCTGCCTCTATCAAGGCTATCAGTTTTGTTTTTCGCCTGAATTTTTATCGCCCGAGTTCTGCTGAAATTCTGGCTGAATGAAATGTCTGGAATGTCAGACACGTTTATCGATTTTCACAAGACTCGATATTTTCGATTTTCGGTCGATTTTTTAGGAAATTTTTGGGTCACGTGATAGAAATTTTGACCAATTTTTGAAATGTGTTCTTCTTTTCTTATGTTATTTCATCGAGTTGCGAAATTAATCAATACTATGACTCTTTTTTATTAAACGCTATCATCAAATTGAATCATAATTCAATCAAATTGATAACGATTCTCCTACAAAAAATTTTACCAACTCGCGCTTATCAAGTCCAAAAAATTCCTATCGATTTTTCTCCCAAAACGTCTAGCAACTTCTCTTCAAATGATCGATTTTCGCATTAGCGTTGTTTTTCATCGTGTTCCTAGCATTTTTCAGAATCGTTGATTTTTCCCGAACTAAATTAGGGCTTCTTGGAAAGTTCATCCACTTTTCGTCTTTAACGAAATTTTTCAGCATCAAAAGGGGCCGAACTTTCCAAAATGTCTAAAAATCGAAACAAATTGAGATATTTTTAGTCATCCCCTTCGTCGGCTGGATGTCTCGAAATGACTCGAGCCAGCAGAACGGGTCGGCCAAACCGACTAAAATCACCCTGACCAGTGAGTTTTATTAATTTTTTAAAAAATTTCACGATTTTTGGAGGTCTAGTGAGACAAATTGCATAAAATATATGGATTTTTTTTGTAATTATCGAGAAATTTTCAGTAAAATGCGCCTCCCTGTCGAAACCAGCCGATGCTTACGTCGAGGTCAGCACCGATGGAAACCACAACACCGTCAAGAAAACTGCTGCTAAAGTGGGTCTTCAAATAATCTTAGATTTTTTGAGTGTAAAATAATGGCAAAAAACTCACTGTAAATTGAATGTTTTCCCTCATGATCCATAGATATTTTCAAAACTTTTTTCCCAATTTTCTGACTGAAAGGAAATAAATAGTCATTTTTCAGAAAAAAACCGCCACTCCAGAATGGGACGATCGTCTGTCGTTGAGCGTGAACGACTCAACCACCCTCAATCTGAAACTCCTCAGCAAGTCACTGCTCACAGACACGGCTCTCGGAACAGCCAAACTCAAAATGAACACTGTACAGAAAACACCCAATGGGGAATGTAAGTTGCTTGATTCTGCCGATAAAAAATTTCATTCTTGGAAATTCTCAATGGAAAAAGTCTTTTCCTAATATTCTACAAAAGACGGTCACGAAAATATCGTGGGTAAATTTTATAATTTATTCCTTTAAATGCTTGATAAAGATCTAAATCAACTCTAAAAATCGAATAACGAATCTCTAAACGTCACAATAACAAGACTCAAACTTTATACTTTGCAGTAAGTTTGACAATCATCTATGAAATAATCTTTCCACAACAGGTGCATTTTTAAAAACATTTCATTAAATTTTATTTTTGCACCTATCCTTGCTCATTTTCAATAGGTTCGTTTTTTGTTTACGAGGCGTTTGGAAGCGAGTATTTGTGGCGTATCCTTGACAACAAAAAAATAGCATTAAAAATTTAAGGGACGAAGATGTTTCAGAATTTCCCTTTCGAACGTGTATTTTTGAGAATTCTATTCGGCTTTCCCAGATTTTTTTCAAATTTCGAAAGTATCAAAAGAACTTTGAGTTCCCATGCTCGATAATTTTTAAAAGATGATCTCTTTTAATTTTATCGGTGAATATACTAAAGTTGAATTTCTTTGGGCAACCTGGATAAGTCGTAACTTCTTAGCCTGCGAAATAGTATGGGAAAAGATATCTCCCTAGTTTGGCTTTGCTCTATACCCCTAACTATTATCTCGAAGCTACGAATTGTCCAAATTTTTTTTTTGAAAATTAAGAATTTTTCAGACCGTGCTGAGAATCTTCAACTCGAGTTGTACTCGGTGAAAGACGGCTCCACGAAAATCGGCACTCTCAAAGTCAACATTGAAACCACCAAGAAGAGAAGCGCAGGTACGAAATTTTATCCGATTTTTATAATTTTCCTAGTTAGGAACATTACTTTCTATTTTGGTTTTAAAAAATCGATATTTTATGCAAATTTTCTCCGCCCAGGAAACGAGATTATGATTTCTGTTTTCCTGCAAGTTTAAGTATTTGATATTTGATTCCAATGGCATATTATTATGTGTCGGTCTTGTTCCTTCTCATACCGAAAATGTTTACGCAGTGAGAGAGCGAGAATTGGCATTGGACTGAAAAGATACGAAGAGAAATAGAAAGCGTATCGATTGAAACGGAAAAAAACCGAATTTTGTGTGGGAATTGCAAAAAAAACTGAAATAAGAAAAAATAAGATGACATGTTTCGTCACGAGCTGCAGAATAATTATCATAATAAGATGTTTCATATAATTGACGGTGTTAATTCTGTGCTATATTATAGATCAGTACTTTCAGCGATTTCCTTATTCTTAAATTTCTTTAAAAATACTTGCTTTTTATCAGCATCATGCAAAAGCAAACGGCTTTTTTGATGATAAATTAAAAATTCTGCAGCGAAAATCGAAGAAAAGAAATCCATGGTAAACAATAGAAATTGAGGTTCAAAAGCGCGAATGCCGTATTTTGGACGAGTTTGCATCTTTTTCTCGCTTTCCTTTTTGCCACTTTTCAGCCTTCCTGCTGTCCCGCTCTATTTCACAATCCAAATTGTCAATTATGCTGACTCACACTTATCAAACGAAAATTTGAGAAAACTCATTCGCTTCTAGCAACAAACCGATAATTTTCTTAGATATATTTTTTAGAAATTTTCAGAAATGGCGTTATTTTTGAATTTTTAAAGCATCAAAACTTTGTTACTTTCTATTGATATGCTGAAGTTAGAGTATTTGTTATTTCTGCGCAAAGCGCATTCTCTCTAACTCTTAAATTTATAAAAATTAGGATACATTAATTTTTTGAGGGTTGAAAGTTTTATTTTTCCTCATTTCTCAATTTTATCCCAATGCAGTCATCGCCGTCAAATGATCGCGAAAGAGTTACGTGTCGCTGGTTGCAATTTCAAGGGATGTGCGTTCTCAGAGATACCCCCGATAAATTTTTCCTCCGACAAACCACCCTCTTCTGGAAGTGAATGAATAGATTTCTAAACAATTTTTACGCTTTTCCCAAAAATGACTTGGGAAACTGCCTGCTTTTAGAACATAGACTTTAATGGCACTAGAATTTCTAAAATTAAAAAATGTTCTAGAAATTTTTGAACTCTGGAAATTGGCAAAAAATCGAAAGCTGGGTAAATCCAGGATAACTCGTACTTTTGTAAAAAAAAAGTACGCTATTTATTCCCGCCGCCCAACCAACCAGTTTGACTATTTGACTGTTTGCTTAGAGTTCCCGAATTGTAAGTAGCTAGTTTTTCGTACAGACGCGAGAGAGGAATTGTATCGATCGACTGATAATAGAAGAGAGTGGGAAAATGGAATAGACGAAGAGAAGAAAGACGCCGGGAGTCCAAATAACTGCAGAACGCGCGCTCGCCTGACTTCTTTTCGATTTTCTGGAAGTCTAAAATTTTCTAGATTTTTATCGATGACCAATTTTGGGCCTTTATTATTTACCATCTAAATGACTTTTAAATTAGGAGGATTTCTTTGCGTAAAATGAAAGAAAATAACATCCTTTCGTCATGAAATGATTTTTCCCCCGAAATTAGTGTACTGCATGTTTCATACTTGAAAACCTTTTTATAAGGTAACGAAAATATAAGATCTCGGGCTTATTTTCAGAAAATTGGCAAAATCAATCGATTTATTTCAGGTTCGCGCAACAACATAGCAGTGTCCTCGTTGTTCAGCTCGTCTGCTGCATCGAATTCGGGCGCCAATTCGAGTGATCCGAACATGTCTACCACGAACCAGCTGAATGGCCTTCTCAACGGACTCAATGTTGGCTCGGGATCGCAGTCCTCATCAGGTACGGTAATTTGAGATTTTTCTCCTTTGTCTTTGAAAACTTGAGTTTTGATCATTCTTAGTTTTATAATATACGTTTAGTATATAGGGACTTTGCATTTTTCAAATTTTCAACTTATTTTTGGGGAATTGAAATGATGAGTCATTTGGACTATTTTCTAGCAATGACAAAACTGAACCTTGTGATAAGCTATCATTAGGTTTTCAGTTCTAAAAAAGTCGGAAAAAATGAAGTGAATTATTTTTAATAAAATAATATTTTAAGGCACATCGTCAGCGCCAAATCTGTTCCCGGGCCCATCGTCTTCGGCAGCGACGAATCCAGCAGCTGTCAATCGGACCTCGTCCGCGGGAATCAACGGCAACAAGTCGAGAGACACAGTCACCACGGCGACCGTTTCCACTGGACAGGTAAAAGATTGAATAGCTTGAAAAATCGAAAAAAAAAACTGAAATATGAGAAAGGGCAAAGTTAGTCATTTTTGTGTTATTTGAAGAAATTAGAATGTGTAAAAATGGGATCGTTTTTGAAAATATTTGGAAGCTATTACCATGTCGCGTTAGTCATAAGCATGAGAGTAAATTTTTCCTAAAAATAGTTGATTTTTGGAAATGATAAGTCCTTGTTTGAAATGACGTGGCTCTTTTCGATGATTGATTTATTGTGAAAGAGATGGAAAAGCGAGAAAAATGAATGAAACTATTTGCTAATTCACTTTTCACTCAATGTCTTTTTTTCTTAAGAATCAAACAACTCAATGAAAAGTTATCATTCTTACGTAAAAACTTGTGTTTTATCCTGATGACTTGAATTTGTTCAGACCGGTAGCTCGAGTGCAACGGACGAGCGTCTGCCCGAGGGATGGGAGCTGCGTTTCGACCAGTACGGCCGCAAGTACTACGTCGATCACACCACCAAATCGACCACCTGGGAACGGCCTTCCAATCAGCCACTTCCCGCCGGCTGGGAGATGAAGCGCGACAATCGTGGACGGGTAAATCGTACAAGCCTTTTATCTTTCTAATTTAGTATTCTAGAAAAATTATAGTGCAAGATGATGATATTCTGAAATTATCTAGACACCTTTGGTTTTTTTTTACTTTGAATTCTCTAAAAACATGACATTTATGCGGACCGAATTTGAGGAAGTTTCATAAAAATATACAATTGATAAGGCTTTTTTTCGAATTTTTGAATTTGGAATAAAATTTGTAAACGTTGTAAATTTGAGGTGTACTACGTGGATCACAACACGCGCAGTACGACGTGGAAGCGCCCGACAGCGGACATGCTCGAGGCACACGAGCAGTGGCAGAGTGGCAGGGATCAGGCCATGCAGCACTGGGGACAACGCTTCTTGTTGCAGGTCGGCGAGCACGATTTGTGACAAGGAATAGAAAAATTTATGAATTTATGAGAACTCCTCCAATTTGTTTTGAGAAATTGAAAACAAAACTGACTACAAATCTAGAATTTGTCCTAAAAGAAGTTTCGATAATATTCTTTCGAAACTTTGAAATATGAAGTGAAGAGATGTATGAAATGAAGAGAACTCATGAATTGGTGTACTTTTTGAGTTAGGGAATAAAAAAAGGAAAGTAGGTCTGAAAAAGTAAGTGTTCAATTTTTTAGCAAGGCAATGGCGCGGCAGGTGGAGCGGCAATGGCGAGCGACGATCCTCTGGGACCACTGCCCGAGGGCTGGGAGAAGCGGGTCGACACCGGCTCCGGCAGGGTCTACTTCGTCAACCACTTCAATCGAACCACTCAGTGGGAGGACCCAAGGACTCAGGGGTAGGATTTTCCGAAATTAAATTTTGGAAGATATTTGAAAGAGTTGGTTGGTTGAGTAATCTCGAATTAAAGCTATCTATCTTGAGATGATAAGAAAATTAGGAGTTAAAAATTGTTGAAGATAGTTTTTCTTTTCAGAGCCTCCGACCAACCCCTTCCCGAGGGCTGGGAGATGCGATTCACCGACCAGGGCGTGCCATTCTTTATCGACCACGTCAACAAAACCACCACCTACAACGACCCGAGGACCGGCAAACCGGTAAGAAATTCCCAAATCTTCAATATAACACTAACTTTACTTTGCTATTATTTTAAAGGGTTTCTTATTTTATTTTTGAGACTTGAAAGTGATTTATGGTTTTCAGGTCGGCCCCATCGGGATGACCGGCATGCAGCAGATGTCGTTTGAAAGGACGTTCCGCTGGAAAATCGCCCAGTTCAGATATCTCTGCCTGGTAAGGTTTTCTTTTTCTGAAAATAATTTGAAATTTGGAAATTTAGCCGAGTTAGAGGGAAACTGAGATTTTATTTTTCCAATTTTATAATTTGCAGTCGAATTCGGTGCCGAATCACGTGAAGATCACTGTGTCTCGGACGATCGTGTTCGAGGACTCGTTCCAGGAAATCATGCGCAAAAATGCGGTCGATCTGCGCAGACGGCTCTACATCCAATTCAGGGGAGAAGAAGGACTTGATTATGGCGGTGTGGCCAGGTAATTTTTATTTTTGTTAATAGATTTGTTTTCCAATATTCAAACTGATAATTGGTTGAATTTATAGAAAATTTTAAACATATTCAGGTCGTTTTACAAAAAAAAATCGTTATGATTTGTGAAAATGCAAAAAAAGATTGAAACATAAATCTCATGAAATGTATATTTCTCAAAGAGTTTAATTTCTTCTCCAAACACTTATACTTCATTAATCTTCTGAGAATTTCACCGAAATGAATCTTCGAGATTTCCCCAGAAAGTCGGTAATTTATCGATTATTTTTGCAGAGAATGGTTTTTCCTGCTGTCTCACGAAGTGCTCAACCCGATGTACTGTCTGTTCATGTACGCGGGCAACAACAACTACTCGCTGCAGATCAATCCCGCATCGTTCGTCAACCCGGACCATCTCAAGTACTTCGAGTTCATCGGAAGGTTTATCGCTATGGTACGGTTTTATTTGCCTACTTTTTGATATCTAGAGTTTTTGAAGCTTGAAATTTTGATATTTTTTACTGCTTAGGGTTTTAAAATTCTAAAAATGAACAAAATTCAGGCCCTATTCCACGGCAAGTTCATCTATTCCGGCTTCACGATGCCTTTCTACAAGAAGATGCTCAATAAAAGGATCACGCTCAAGGATATCGAGCAGGTAATTTTTAACAGAAAATTAGTAATTTTATCTGCTAAAATTGAATTTTGCAGGTAGACTCTGAATTCTACAACTCGATGACGTGGATCAAGGACAACAACATCGACGAGTGTCAGATGGACCTGTACTTCCTGGCCGATTACGAG
>LIAE01010380.1:0-34099 GCA_002287525.1 Diploscapter pachys
AGAAAAATAAATTTGAAATTTTTTGTCATTGTGTAACAGAAATTATGGTTCAACCTAATATGTTTGTGTACTGCTTGTGCATACAGCCTGGAGCAGCTAGAGCAAGTTCATCAGTATTCACCTTCCACCTTCACTTAATTAGCATATATATCTCTTTCACATCTCCTCCAATATTTCCCGTATTCTCTTCAGTCCTATCAATCTTCTCTCCCTTGGAGTTCGTGGAATGCCGGATTCGCTCATTCTTCAAGTCATTAGCCATGCTGCAGCCATCCTCTAATAACAACCCGAGATAATGCCACGACCTGCATATTTTCCAACGGCATTCCATAAATTGTGCAAATCTACCTGCCTGGCATTACAATCCGAACAACACCATCTATCACAAATCCCACCAACTCTACTTTGGTTGAGCAAGAAAAATGAGAATTGCAGGCTTTTTTACTAATCTTTAGATTTAGAACATTTTCGAGGTGCTAAAGACATTCTAATGAAAGACTTTTAATGAATGAAAAAGAATCATAGAGCTGCGAATCGGTTGTTTTATTCAATATGTATTCCAAAATGATAGGTAAGGTTTCGAATTTAGTTCGACACAAGCATTCTTGCATTGTATTGAAACTTCATTTTTTTCTAGTCAGAATGCCCTATAATGTTGAAAGGTTCATTCTCAAAAATTGTCCAATAAGCAAGAACCAATTTTTTACACTTTCTTCTTCTCCTTTACCGTATTCGTTTCGTTCTTTCACGCCTGCGCTAATTGTCTATCTTAGTTTGAGAAAGGCGTGAAGAATCTGTGTCGATTCGCCTTTCGACTGCCTGTATGTCTGTTTGCAATTCCTTCTGCATGTTGTCCTTACCGTTTACGCTAATTATGCAAACGATAGGTGAGAAAGGAGAAGAAGGTGAGAAGGCAAGGGATGAGACAGAGGGCAGGGCAGGGAGGAGTCAAGCTGTGCTGCTGAAAGGCTGCAAGCAGAGGCACATGGATGGGGAAGGCCGACTCTTCGAAGGGGGAGAAGTCACAATCTTTGCTTCATTGCTTATTTTCCTTCCAGACATTCATACTTGACTTCTTCCGTTTATCATAAGTTCTTTCCAAGTTTTTCTCTAAGATCTATAAGTATTCTGATGAGTCGGAGCTTTTCTATTGCATTTTCACTTTTACTGTCGCTTTTTCAAGCTGTATATGAAATTCGGTCTTCAGTCTATCATAAATCTTCTTCTGATGAAGTCGTGAACTCTTTTATTCAAATTTAGACCTGCTTTGCCAAAGCGCCCTTCCAAACTGAAAATGACTTTCGAGTCTTTCCTAAACTTAGTCGAATTTAGGAAATTTGTCCATCTCAAACATGACCGACTGCCCCATGGAAAAGAAGCCTCGATTATGGAATCCGGGCATCGATTCGGTTGAAGTCGTCGATTTCTCGAAGGAATCGACTCCTGCTTCGAAACCGAGTTCTCCTGAATCTAAGAGCGGACTTAAGCCGAATTCTCCTACATTTGGTCCTTTGCCTTTGAATCCGCAGGCAGCCACTTTCTTGCAGGTCAGTAGTAAAGTATTCCTCTTCGAAAATATGAGGGTAGACGGGGTCAGGCGAAATCTGATCCGGAGGAAAGATGGAACGATGAACGACAGCGCATTGTTTATAGACAATGATGACCAAGCATTGTAAATTATAGGCACAATGTTTCTTTTTCGATATACAGATGCGTAGAGATACACAAAAGTATTTATTTGGTGGAAAATTTAGTACGAATATGTCAACTATTGCGTCATCATAGCTCGAAAAATATAAATTTTGAAAATTTGAAATTAATTTCTACTAGTTTTCTGAATTTTAAATGAAAAAAATCTATAATTTCGTAAAATGGAGTTATTTTCAATGATAAATAATAAAAGTCCAAAATTGCAGAACTACCTACAAATAGCTCCCCTGTTCATGCGGATTCAGCAGCAGAAGAACCTGGAGGACTTCATTTCCTCTCGTCGTTCCTCCCTCTCCTCCTTGCAAACCCCCACAATCTCGCCCCTTACTCCTCCTTCGCTCCCCTCCTTCGATCCCTATCAGTTGCCCCTAATCGCCAATCGACAA
Source organism: Diploscapter pachys (assembly GCA_002287525.1). Taxonomy (NCBI): domain Eukaryota; kingdom Metazoa; phylum Nematoda; class Chromadorea; order Rhabditida; family Rhabditidae; genus Diploscapter; species Diploscapter pachys. Next base: position 2,097 of record LIAE01010380.1, read on the forward strand.
CCACCTGTTCCTATACCAATTATTCCCACTAGCACTACTTCACCAACTACAGTAATTCCGACACCAATATGTAAGGGAAATGCGTATTTCAAAGGCAACATTAGTTATCGGAAGGGAGTTGTACCACAACACGAGATTCGTAAGAATGGTAAAGCTTGCATTTTTGGTACAAATCGCCCTCAAACTCAAAATTTGTAAATTCGAAGAATGTAATGGGAATTGTGCTTAAAAATGATTTTTTTTTTCAAAAATAAAATAAGAAAAATGAAACAACGAAGGAAAATTTAGCGCTCCCAATCCCTCTGCCACAACCGTCTGCTACAGCGACTGTTTCATCTGTTTCATCAGCAAACCCCATCGTGCAATCAGTGCTGGGATTGCCTATTTTGAATGAGAATTGCTGTGCAGTTTGCGGAGCTAGTTTTAGGCAAGAAATTGCGAAATTTATTTAAAAAGAAAAGATAACTTTGATCAATTTCAAAACGATGCTATCTCAAGAAAAGAATGTTCACAGGTGAAAATTTAGACTCACATCAGACCTTGTGCAACACATGCGGAACAATCATCGGAAATCCCGGTTCAAACGGAAAGCCGATGATAGCTGATTTTTATTGCGATTTGGATTGATTGAAATTGCAGTTCTCATTCTGAAAAATCTCAACCATTATTTTTATCTTTGAAAATTATTAGCAGTCTGGAAAAGTATTGCCAGTGAAAAAAGCAAAAGCACAAACTATTCTAGAACAGTCGAACTCTTCCAGATTGTTATTGAAATTTTCTCATTCTGTGATGACAACAAAATGACTTCTTTACTCTTTCTAACAACCACAACATAAAGTACACACAATTGTGTTAGATCAGAAAAAAATTAATGCATTTGTAAATATCATTATATCTATATAATAGTATTCCTACAAAATTGAATAAATTATCATCTCTTTATTCTCATCATTTTTAATCAACTCGGAAGAAAAGCAACAACTGATAATTGAATCAATTAAATCAAATAAAACCAGAAACGGATTTTCTTAGAATTTGAGGAGATAGTGCTTTTCCAATTGAAGGACAACTTTTAGAAAATCAAAATATCTGCCTTCAATTGAATAAAACGATGACAGTTTGCCAAAAATGACCAAAATACGGCTAGTGATTTTGGCAAACTTACTCGAAGAATAATTTTGTCTTTCTTTATAATAGATGGATTTCGGTTTATTATTAAAAGATCTTTCTGAAATCACCACTTATTCTTTATAAAGTCAATGAATAAATGAATTTTCTTGAAATGTGAACGACTTTCACAAAAGAACGTAGATGAATTTAGAACATTTTTATAATAAACCAACAATTTTGGCTAAATAAAGAGGGGCAAAGATAAATAGATAAAATATTCACAAGTACACGTTATCATCAGTCAAAAGCACTGTCGACAATCTTTGAAAGAAATCTAGAAAAGTTGCTATTTTTAATTCAAATAAACTAGAAACTTTTCCAAACTCGTGTTTGAATTCCCTTTTAGAAACGATAAAATTGATGACAAACCAGCTGATGATAATCATAAAATTATGATCGAAATTCGGATAATTAATACCAAAAAGAACAAAATAAACAAAGACAAATTATCTAGAAAAAAGAGGACAAAAATAAAACAAATGAAAAATCAATAAAACGAGATAAGATTTGAACGGATAACAATGAGAAGAAAATAAGGAAAGGGGAAATTTGGAGGTCCTTTTCCTTTAACTGTCGGTATGAGGGGAAACGGGGAGAGAATTTGTAATTTAGAGTGAGAAATACAGGTATGAAGATGAATTTTTAGAATTTATTCAAAATGAAAAATTCACTTTATACCTGCATTTTGATTAAAAGAGGTAGTGGGTCAAGGGAGTTTGGGGTAGAATGAGGAAAGAGGAAGAGGGGAAATGAAGAGAGAAGACGGAAGGCAGAATGTCTAGGCAATCAGAATCTTCTTGGCTTCGGCCAGGTCCTAAAATTGTTGAAATTACTTTTTTAAATAGAAATTGTGTGATTGATTGTATTTGATCGATTCGACTTTTCGTTGGGTATCAGAAATAGTATGAAAAACTATAAAAATTGAGAACCTTGTCTTATTTCAGACAAATGAAAGAAGAATTTTTGAATTTGTTCCAGTTATGAAAAATATGGAAAAATAGTTTTCGATTTTCAAATTCCATCTCATCCCTGGATTTAAAATCATTTTATCAGAGCTTCGTCATCTCCAAGAGGTTAGCAACGAGTATAAGTTTTTATCTTCTCCATCTATTTCTCTATCATGTATCAAGTCGCTCACTTTTCTTCTTTTCAGAAAATATAAAGTATTGCGATGTTGAGAATAACGGCGTAATTTTTACAAAGAATTGATGAAAATAAATTTTTTTTTTTTAAATGCCTACCTCATAATCGACCTCTTCGAGTTTCCTGCTCATGTTCCTGATGTTCGTCTGGATTTTCTCTTTTGCTTGAGCGAAGGTCATCGAGAGGCCTCCCCTGGAGGGATGAGAGCGGAGTCGAGCAGGCACAGAGGAGGTTGTCTTCGAGCGGGCTGCTGCCGAGCGACGGGACAAATCGCGGGAGGAATGTGCGACAGAAGCCGAAGGGGAATTGGCACTCTGAAAAATTCATTCATTTGAGTTTTTGTAAAAAGAATAAAAAATTCATCAAAATAACAATGTGTTCAGCGGATAACTTCTTTGAGAATTAGTATTTTGATTTAAAAAATAATGCTTGGAATAATGTGCAAGTCTACAGAAAGATGGTCTAAAATAAGCCATTTATCATATTTGAATCAAATTTCCAAAATCGTACCTCCGAAGCTCTGCTCTTCCTAGCAGTTCTCCTCGGGTAGGCAAAGTTTTGAGATGCACTCTGAGTTTCTGCTTTGCTGTTTGCATTGCTCATGATGCCTGCATCGTCAGAGCCACTGCCCTCTTCTTGCTTGGGGGAGAGCGTGACTGCATCCACTTTCTTTTCCTTCTCCTGCTCCTGAAAGTCAAAGTATTTTTTCTAAAGAATATCTAGTCATTTGGAGAAGGAGATTGAGATCTAGGTGTTAATAGAATTTCATTTTTAATCAGAAAGTGGTGAAAATAACAGAGGGATGAAAATTCCGAAATGAAGCTGTATTTCCGCTTTAGTCTAATGATGCTATGATTTTTTCATGATTGACTTAATCCTACTTGAACAATCTATTGTCAATCAAAAGAAGATTTGTGAAACAGAATAGCAGAAAATGACCGAACCTGATCCTGCGCATGTCGCTGAAGCCAAGCCTTCTTGAGAGTGGGAACAGCGCTCGTTCCGGATGAACCCGCGACAGAGCCGGAATCCGATCTGGGAGCTGCAAAACAAGACATTATCAATCAACAAGTCAAATTCGCTCCCTACATTTGGAGAGATCGTCGAATTCCGTCCTAGCCTGCCATTTCTTCTTCGGCATCGAGGGCTCAGCGTCCTGAGAGGACTTGTCGGCAGCTCCCGACGTTCCTGCAAAATTCATTTTCGTTTCAGGCAATCTTATGTTCGGATAGAAAACATCTTATTCTTTCAGTTCAGCAGAAAAAGTAGAATTAGTAAAAACCCTAGATATTCTTTTCTCTAAATTTTTAAGCTAGAACTCTCTAAACTTTCGAACAATTGCACTCGGAAAATGGATAATTTCATGTTTCTATATTCTTTCAAAAATAGGTGAAAAATTCTTACTCTTCCTATTGCTCCTTCTGGGTTCGTCTTGCATCTCCTCATCTTCCTTGCCCCCAGCTTTGCTCGATCCAGCTGTGTCCCTTCTGGGTCTCTTCGAAGGAGTGCTTGTTCCCTGACTGTTGCCGTCGCCCTCGTCCTTCACCGCCCTCTTTCTGTTCTGACTGCCAGCTGATTGGGGAGTCGAGCTCGTCGCCTGCAAAAATTCAATAATTTTATTCGAAATTCAGTTTTTTTTTCCTAATTTCCGACAAGGATAAAGTAAAATTCAAGAATCTAGAACGAGAATTCGAATATTTAAAAATTAAAAATTTCATTGTCCTTGACATAAAATACAAAAAAGTATTATTTTCGAAGAGCGAAGTTCGAGAACGCATAGTAATTAAAAATCGACCATTTTTCTTTTTTAAAAATGCAAAATTTTATTTTTATCGATGATAAAAAAAACTCACAAAGTACTTGTCGAATCCAGTGAGTTTCTTGGCAGGAGTGGATTTCTTTGCCGAGCCTCCCTTCTTCGTCTTCTTCTCCTCTTCTTTGTTGAGCTGCTCTGCCAGTTTGGCCAGTTTCATCTGCTCTCTGCGCGATATTTCAGAGGACTCCGGCTGAGGGGTCGAAGTAGTGCAAATCGAGCCGATAGACGAGTCGCGCGCTGGTTTGGCAGGCTTAAATTTACATTTTCATTGAAAAATTGAAAATCGAAGAATAATTAACTTTTCTTTCACAATCATTTCAAATTTTAGATCCTTTTGAATAAAAAGCTTGAAAATCTCAATGTCATGAAACAGAAAATTGATTGATTTAAACAAGGGTGGAAATGTAGCTGTTATTTCGTAAAGAACTAAATTTCGAAACATGAAATTGTGTTCTTTAAAAATGAACTGCACAATTACAAATTTCTATCATGAAAATGCCTACCTTATCAGCACCATTTTCATCGCTAACATTGTCTTCCTTCTCCTCTTTCTTCGGCTTGGTTTCTGCCTTCTTTGCAGCGGGGGTTGTCTGAAATTCATCTCAATTGATTTTGATACTTTTGAAAGTGTATTTAGATTCCGTTATAAAAATTCAGTTTTTCTGTCGAGAGTTTACATTTTCGAAAAAGTTAAAATTTCAAAACAATGTTGCAATTCTCATTTGAAAAAGCAAAGCACTCTCCAATGCTTCGCTGTTGTGAATTTCTTGAAAAAATATATTCAACTCAATTGAGAATTTGAAATTCTCTACCTGAGGAGACGGTTTCTGACTCTGCGCAGCCTCGTGCACTCTGGCACTTCGTCTGGTCGGACTCAACAGCGGTTCGGGAGATTTGGCTGCAACTGCAGGTTCGTCTGGCTTCGGCTCCTTGTCCTTCTTCGCCTCAGCGGTCTTTTCTTCTTTGCTGAAAATAAGAAATTTTGGAATCAGAGTCAGAAATATGCTAATTTTGAATCAAAATCTTCACAAATGTGTTACCTGATTGCAGGAGTCTCCTTTTCTTTCTCCTTTTTCGCGCTTTTCATTTCGTCTTCCTTACTGAAACGAAACCTCTTTTTGCAAATTCTCCCATTTCTCACAGCTCATATCTCAGAATTAAATGTTCAAATATGAATGAACGCTATTTCCAAAATTTTAGAATTGCGATTCAATCTACTTCCTTCAAGAATTTGAAGATTGTCTACCTGGATGCGTACTTCTCCTGTCCTCTTTCCTTTTCCTTCTTCTCATCCTTGCTAAAACGAACAGCGTTTTTCACGAAACCTCTCTTACAATTCTTGAACATTTTAAAACCAATGCAAAATCTTATGCATGAGCTTTCGCAAAGGTTAGTCTTTCGTATCTTTTACATTTGGAAATAAGATTCAAACTACTCCTCAACAATTTTTAGATTTTCTACCTGCCAGCGTGCTTCTCACTTTCCTTTTCCTTGTCTTTTTTAGGTTCCTTCACTTTCTCGTCCTTGCTGAAATGAGGATCTATTTGCAATTTCTTTCTTTCAAATGATCAAAATCAGGGCTAGAAATTCTTGAATCAATCTCAATTTAAATCTTTCATCTTGCGAATTTCATTTCAATTTTCAAATCCGATTCAAAATACCATTTTCAAAAACTCGAAAATCTACCTGCTCGAATGCTTCTCTTTCGTTTTCTCCTCCCTCTTCAAGTCTTTTATTTTCTCGTCCTTGCTGAAATGGAGGCTTCTTTCTTACAAAATCTCTTTTCTGCTTCAAATGTTAGCAATCAAAGTTAACATTCTCGGGTGAAATGAAACTCTTATCATGAACATTTTTGCACTTCTTCCGATTGGGAATTAGAAAATCAACACAAGTCTGCTCAGCAAATTTGCAAAATCTGTACCTGGATGCGTGCTTCTCTTTCCTCCTTTCCTTTTCCTTTTCCTTGTCCTTCTTCACACCTCTCATCTTCTCTTCCGTACTGAAACAAAATTGCCTTTTCCAAATATCTCGCATTCAGAAAATTTCAAGTCAAAGACTCGAAATTTCGAATGAAACTCCATTCATTTCATGAACATGCAAATGAACTTAGGAATCGGAACTTTTTTACAGCTTCATCTAAAAAAAAGAATTCTTAAAATTCCTAACCTGCTAGCAGATTTTTCCTTCTTCCTGTCCTTATCGCTGGCATCCGATTCCTTTTTGCTCACTTTGTCGTGTTTCTTCTGCTTCTGCAATTCAACCTTTTTTCAGCTTATTGAGAAGTTCACTAATTTGCATAAGAAATGGTATTGATAAAGAAAGAAAAATGGGTTAACTTGTTAAAGACTTTCTGCTCACCTCAGCAGCATCAGCAGCAGGAGTTTGTTTCTCGTTATCTTTATTGTCCGACTTGCTCTCCTTTCTGGACAGAGGAACGGTGTCCAATCCGAGGTTGTCCATCATCTCGCGAGTTGCGCGTCTGCAAATATTTTAATTTCGTTTTTTTTCTACCTTTTCCCGAAAGATCAAATTTTCTTCTCAAAAGTTCGAATTTCCCAGAAGCCAATTTCTATCCGTCAAATTGACATAATTTAGCGCAGGCTTTATCATTTGAAACAATGGCTAATTAGTTTTTCAAAGAATATCATTAAAGAATCCCGTTTTACCTGGACATAGACTTCTTGGGCTGTTCCTGCTTGCTCTCACTCGAAATCGTGGTTGGTTTGGAGGTTCTGCCAGAAGCAGTGACAGTAGCAGCTGCAGGAGCAGGGGCGGCATTGGGGGATGCCGCATCTGGACGGGAAGAGGAGAAGGAGCGACGTGAGGAGGACAGTGGCAGGACGGGGGATGTCTGCGACAGGGAACGATTCGCTTGGAACAGCAGACGGTCTTTCTGAAACAAAGAAAATAAAATTAACGTTTTCGAAAGGCGTAATCTTTCGTCAGAAAATATTCTTCCCAAATTACATATACCAGAAAGATAGTACTTAAGAGGAAAGTGCTTATGTGCGCAAGGAAAATAGTAACGGTATTTTCTTTGAATAAGAAGTAGGAGTATACGCAATAAAGATATTATCAGTCACTATCTCAAAAGATCATCTTCCAACTCGAGAGACATTCCACAAAAATTACGCGATGCTATCTTTTTCCCTCTCTTGATTTACAACTTTTTCAAATCCTACCTCAATCTTGCAGTCCGGTTGCTTGCAGAAGCAGATCTGCTCGGGCGACTCTTTGTAGTCCCTATCGAATGGAATCGTCAGCTGCAATCAAAATGATCGTCTTCCCAAGTTTATTTAGAACTTATTCATCTTTTAATCTATTATTTTTGGTACAGAATGCACATTAGTTCTGCTCAAACTGAAATTTGTCTTAGAGTGATGTGCATAAATTTTCTTTCAGATTCATTTTCAGTTCTTCTCACCTCGGTTCCCTTTTTTATGTTGTGCGTGGCGACGAGGAAGATGTAGAGCTCGCCGTTATGGATGATGTGCTTGAGGACGCAGTTCGGGGTGCAGCATCTGAAGATCCATCATTAACTATTTGGAAAATTTAATAAGTTTTGATTTTATGTTTGAAAATTCATGTGAACCTAATAACTTGCCGGAATAAACTGTCCTTTAGCAATTTCTCGAATTTTTATCAGAGTTGGGAAAAACCCCTTACTTCCTTGCATATCTGGCATCATTGCCCATACTGCGGCTGTCAGAACAGACGATGTACTTCTCCTCATCCCTCATCTCTTTCACAAGTCCATCGTACAGCGTCACGAAGGGCTGCAATTTTCTTGTAAATAAGCCATTCAAATATCAGTAAAAATCTGCTTATTTTGTAAAAGTTAAAGTTTGAATTGGATGACCGAAATGCAATTCAAGGTTTCGTTATTTGGAATTTCATCGTTCTTCTAAAATTCACTCATTCCTACCAGATTTTTGCCGGGCGTCCTTCCAGGGCACTCATAGGGCAGACAGATGTAGCCGACATATTTCATCACCACATTGTTATTGTCGATGTCACAAGTCGAGACCAAGCCTGCAAAAGAAGCACCTTGTAAGAAGGATTTTGAAAGAATTCAACTTCATCAACAACTTTGATGAAAAAAGCCAAAGACATTTTCAAGAAAGTACAGCCAAATTTGAATCTTTGCAATTCATCGAAAGCATTCAGATTCATCTGTTTTTTCGAGACTTGTAAGTTACAAAAATAAAGCTCTTACCCTCGACGTTGGTGGTGACGAACATCTTCTTAGCCAAGACAGTGTCGCCGACCTGTCTGAGGACATCAGCAGCCCCACTCGTCTCGGGGCACTCAGCGATGGTTTTGCGCACCTCTCTCGAGTACTCGTTCTTCGGAATGTAGCGGAACTCTCCTTTAGGCTGGTGACGGAGAGATTTGGAGGACGAGGCGCGACCGCTCAATTCAGATGCATCGCTGCCGATTCTGTGGCGGCTCTGCAAAAAGTTTCCATTTTCTTCAAACATTTCTCTTTTTCGTCTATAATAGGTTAAAAGAGTTCAACTTACAATTATGGAAGTTTGTCAAATAATGAATGAGACAGAAAAGCGGAAAGAAAAAAAAAAAGAACAAGATGTGCTTGAATTAAATCTACACATTTCCATTTGAACATCTCGTCTTGATATTCAATTTGGAGAAGAGCCACATACCTGCGAATCGCCTCCCTTGCTGTGTCTCTTGCCCTGTTGTCTGGCAGTCCTGTAAGCTCTCTTCTTCTCGTAGTAATTCTCTAGTTTCTTCTCCTGCAGCCCCTTGGCCATTTGCTTGCTGATCCTCATCCTCCTCGGTTTGCAGGTCGTGCAGATGTACTTGTCTGGCTGGTTGTCTTCGCTGACGTCCACACAGTCGCCGTGCTCCCATTTCCTTCAATTTTTAGAATTAATTTATTTCGAAAATGCATAATTTTCTGAAAAGTTTCATGTTTTCATCAATGCATGTGGTGAGAAATTTCCATTTCAAATCTTCTTCGACAATTTCCTGATTATTCGTATTTGATTTTGAAAGAGCAATCAAAGATGGGTGAATTTTTCAAGTGTCGGGTGAACGATTTTTTTCAATTAAAAAAATTGTTGAACGATTCCCAATTTAGTCAATCCTCTATAGTATGAATTGCCTAACGAACAAGTATCGTCCAATTGTTTTAGCATCCATAACCCTTCTGCACGAGCTCATTGAGTACAGCTCGTGAGTACACAAGAATGCATCCCCTGTGTGGTTGACACACTACCACTCGGCCACCGAACATCAAACATCAATGCCTTGCAAACAGAAAGAAAAGGACTATCAATAACAAATGATGGCCTGTGAAATGGGAGTTTCTTGGAAAGTTCATAAGTTTGACAATTGAAAATGCCTTTTAATGAATTAAAAGCTTGCGATTAGACTCTACCATGACATTCTCTTGTTGGATATAAAAATGATCAAAATGAATGTTGAGCATTATGAAGCCTAATAAAACTCCATTTTAAAACTAGATGAGCTCTCCAGAACCAAGAAATTACTCACTTGCACTTGTCGCACTGGACCATAAACCAGCCGCAGTAGTGAGTCAGGCCACAATAGCAACGGGCAGTGTCCGAAGCCTCAAAAATGCACAATTAGAAAATCGAATTTGAAATGATTTTCTTGACATTCTATCAGAAATATCTTTTGAAAGCTCGTAAAAATTTGAAGAAAATTCGTTTTAATTTAAAAAAGAAAAAAAAACAACTTACATCTTCATCTTCCGAGATGAATTCCTGCCCCTCAGCAGTGAATTCGTCATTAGACTTTCTGCCCGGCTTCTTCTTCTCCTTGCCTTCCTTCTTCTTGTCCCTGGGCAGGTGGATTCTGGGTGCACTCCCTTCGGATTTGGACGAAGCAGTCAGTCCGACAGGTTTGCCTCCGGAGTAGGGCGGACTGCCCATCCCTTTGGGGGGTGCCTGGAAAGAAAACGTTTTTCAAGAATTATTTATTCATTTGTAGAAAAGTTTTGCAACAAAAAAGTCCTAACTTATCCCTTTATCTTTTTAAAATTCATTACTCCTTCGAGAAGTTTGTAAACTCGAAATAATATTTTCCTCTTTAAGAAGTCTTTTAGATAGTCCTCTTTCTAACTAATAATCTCTAGAAGTCTCAATTTACCATAGTAGGTGGCATTCCGAGGGTCTGTCTCCTCTGCTGTCCAGTCAGATATAGGGGAGGAGGAGGAGGACGACGAGAGCCCGCGGGCATCTGCTGCTGAGTGGGAAGACCAGACGAGGTGGGGTGTTTCTGCGCTGTGGGCAGGTCATCGTAGCCGTTCGACGAGAAATAGCGAGAGGGCATCTTCAATAAACAAAAATATCTCTTTATCCAAATAATTGGAATTTAAAATTCTCTAAATTTTGATTTTCAAAAGAAGACAATTCACCAATTTTCTTATGCATATGTGTGTCTCTAAAAGTGCTCATTTGTAATTTGTATCAAGAGATCAAATGTCGGCATAATTCACTTTTCGCTATGGATTTGTCCTATTTTTCAAACCTGTGATCCACCAGGCGGCACCCTGGGTTTCGGCGGCTGAGCCTTTCTGATGTCGTCGATGCCCTGGAACTGCGTCTGCTGTCCTCCCGCAGCACTGCTCGACTGTCCTCCAAAGGAATGATGCCCGAAGTGACCGTGGCGATTGCCCGTGCGCATCGCTTCTTCTTGACGCTTCTGCTCCGCCTCCTGAGAGCATTTTTCAATTTCGTATCAAATAGAGAAAACTTATGATTGGTGCACCTTTCTCGGGAGTTCGCGAGGAACGAAGAGTATTATATTTTTAAAAAAAGTGATAAAAGTACACTATTGACACAAAAAATAGAAATTTTTACTTATGAAAATTTGACGAACAAAAAAAAACCTTACTTTTTCGAGCAATTTTATTGGAAAAAAACTCGAGTTTTAGAGCATTTAAAGCATGACGTCCTTCTCCTTACCATCTGAATCTCCTGCTGAATGGCAGCGATCTTCCTTTTGATGTCCTCCTCGTCGAGCTCCTTCTTGCTGCCCTGAGCCTGTCCCTGCATGTGCAGGTCGATCTGCTGCGTGGCGGACAGGGCCATTGCTGCCTCGGAAACCTGAGGGGGCAACACGTCTTCCACGATGTTCAGCTGTAACAAAAAAACAAATCATCAATATCTGTCAGTTTGAAATTCTTTTGTTTTTAGTTTATTTCAAATTACAAATACGTGTTCTTGAAAATTGGAACAATTTTTCGCTTATTCTAAAAGCCGTACGTACACTCGTCAAATCTATACGAGACTGTATACAAGGAAAAGTAGGTTACGTTTGTCTCAAATGATGAGTAGTACGTGCCGAATATTTCTAGAAAAAAAAGTTTACCTAATCTACCGAGCCCTCTACCTTTATGCCTATTTTGCTAGTGAACGACTTTTACAAGAAGCGAGTTTTTCATCTCTAACACGTATTTTCTAATCAAAATTAGGACAATCTTTCCAAGAATTCGATAATTGATGATGTGCAAATCGTTTTCATTTTGGAAAGTACTACAATTGGTCAAAATTCAACACCTTGACCTTTCAGCATTACAGAAAGCAAACTATAAAAATTGGCTGAATTGTGGAGGAATAAAAACAAAGTGACGAAAGTTAGCCTACCCTTCTCTGAGAAGAAGCGGATTTGGGTGAGTCGTCCATGATGTTCTCCGGCAGCTCTGCAGCCATTGCGGAGGACGAGGCGATGGGAGTCGAAAATGAGGCTGGGGACATCGTCTGCAACGAAACAAACACATCACTTGGGAAGTTACAAAAGCTGGAAGAGGTGATAAACGCAAAAAAAAAATATTCATATCTAGAATATAGATATCTCATATTAAATGCTAACAGAAATGAACTTGCAGTTTTGAAATTCCAAGAGTATCAAATTGTCAAAGTTATTATTCCGTGACAATGTTAAATGAAATTTCTCAAAATCATGAAGATTCCAATTGTCCATATTCTAGACATTGCATTATTCAATTGGTTTTCCTTTTATCCTACCGTAGTCTTGTGCGGCATGTGAGTGGGCGTTCCTCTGTGCTGTCCATGGACCTGAGCCTGCATCTGCAGTTGTTGCTGGTGCTGTGCCAATCTGTGCGGAGGAATTCCCATTCCTGCCTGGCCCTGGCTCTGGATTCTCACAGGCGATTTGTAGGGCGATCCGATGGGGGATGCAACGGGCTCGCCGCTCTCAGAAAACGTCACCTGTAAGACATCAACTTAGTCATTTTCAGTAAGCAAATATTTGCACTTGTACTTTTAAACCTCGTTTGAAAGAAAGGACATATCGGTTACTTGTAAATCTGGTCAGTTTTTCATTTAAAAAATTCTATTTTTGGAATATCATTGTTATGAAGAACAGCTGAACAGACAAATATTTGCAATTCTTTTGAAAGGTTCATGAACGTTTTCTCGATTTATACTGAATGCATATATTTTCCAAAATACATCTTCAAGATTCACTTTAGTTCAATTCGTTTTCGGACAGGGGTTGTGGAATTCCGATTCCGGAGTCACAACAAATTTTAGTCGCAAATCCGATTCCGAATTTTTCGAACTTCAAATTCCGCACATCCGTCTCCGAATATTAGTCGTTTAGTACATTTCTCTTCTCTTTCGTTCATGATTTTCGAATAATTTTGTCATTTCCAAAACATTTTAGCGTCCCTACTTTCCTGTTAACTAGCATTATGGCTGAGACTCAATTTTTCAGAGTCTAGTTTTAATTCTCTTCCTACCTGCTTTCTCGGGGACAGACTGTGCAGTCGTCTGCCAGACTCGAGAGTCTCCACCATCACATTCGGATCGTCCATCTGGCTTTCGGAAGGACGCGAGCCGCGGCCACCGGGTTGATCTGCAAAATTCATCCATTTGTTTCCTTCTCGAATAATTTCAACCTCGCTTCGCAGCGCCCGCTCTTCCATTGATGCGATCTCGCGGAGTGCCGCCTCCACTCGCAGGCACGAGCATCGGTGCACGACCCTGGAAAATTTTGTAATTTTTACTGATATTTATTCAATTGCTAGGAAATCATTGACTGGTAGAAATTAATCGTTGAAAACTCGGAAGCAAAATCGTCTCTCTAGAATTTGAAATCCGAATTTTGAACCATCGGTGTTGAAGAGAATGAGAAAATAACAGAATTCGGAGTCCGGACTAGGAAGAAGAGATTCGATCAAAGGTAATGCCTTCATTTTGTTAACTCTTGCAAAGCCAATCTCTTTTCATTTCACATTTCACTTTTCCTCGTACCTGATAGTTGACATTGCCCGTCTCTCCAGAGGCAGAGGCGGGAAGGAGGGTGGGTGGAGGACCGCGGGCAGGCAGCTGAGCGGGAACGGATCCGGGGGCCATGATGCGGTGCATTGGCTGGTCGCGTTGAGGCCTAAAATATAAATCATTGAAAAAGCTATCTATCTCTTTAGAAACTGCAATCCATATTTTATTCTAAAAAAAATGTTTCGATTTTAAAATTCTTCAAAATCATCATTCTTCTCAAAACCTCGTTTTTTCTAGACTAATATTTGTGATTTTCAAAAATTTAGCTTTTCATAATCCCCCTCTTGCTTACCTGTTCTGTGGTAGGATAACCTTCTGTCCAGTGAGCAAATCAGCTCCACTCCCTCTTGCCGTAGTGGGCGTTCCAACGGTGCTCCTTCTGATTTGCGGGGAGAGAATGTTGATTTTCCTGTTGGAGCCTCCAGGCTGGAGAATTGTTCTGTAGCTGGCCGGAGAGGCAGAACCGGGAATCGGCTGCGAAGAGAGGTATTCTGAAAGAAGGAAATAATCATTTTGAGGAATGAACAAAACATTCGCTCATTGAATGCAGAATTGTGAAGGCAAATATGCAATTATAGCATTTCTCATCTTTTATTCTTGGAATGTTAAAAGTTTTGCAGAGAAACAAGGCCTAACACGCCTTCCATTGAAAAATGTGAAAGGAAACGATATTTTGTGAAACAAAAAGATGAGTTTTTTTCCTCTGCGCACAATCAAGGATAAACAGAGCTATTAAGAGATAAATCTTTATCATTTGGTGGGGAAGTGTTGGTGAAAATAAGGCTTAAATCTTCAAGCGACTGATCTCCAATCTAACCGAACTTTCCAAGTTTATGATTTTTCTTACTTTTGCTAGCACTGCCGATGACGGCCTGTCCTCTGCCCTGTCCGAGTGGATTGAGCTGATGTATGCTGGGAATGGAGACTCCATGGTAGCGTTGTGGACCCTGGCTACTACCTGGTATCGGGGTCTTCACGAGATGGACCGAAGACATTCCTGTAAAACATAAAATCATTGACTTTGTTTTATCTTCTCCGAAATTGAAGTTATTTCAGCTATGAGCTGATTTGTAATAAAAGTATCAAATATTGCAACTTTTTTCATTTGCTTTTCTTCCTTACCAGGCTGAACGTTGAGTCTGTCCATGGGTCCCTCGACGAGTGTGCTGCCGTCCTGCATATTGCGACGCTGCACCGGCTGCTCTCTCCACGCAGGGCTGAAATTTGTAATTTTATTCATTTTCATTTATAGCTTTGCACAAAACTTCGACTACAAAATGTAACACAATTCATATTCTGTCAGCTTTCATAATTAGCTTCTCGGGAAGCTGATTTTTCCTTTCAAACTGAATGAACTTTCAGTTTCGTAATTTTTCTCTCCAAAAGTGCAATGATTCCACTCAAAATCGTAATCCTCCTTCCTGCCAAACACTATTTGTTTTTTTTCTTCTCTTTGAAGGTTTAAAAGGAAAGAGGTTATACAGCCCGGACTTTCTAAGATTTTCCCGCAATCGTTTTATTTCTCATTTCCAACTCACGTAATGAGTGGTCTGTCCCTGTACATGACATCGAAATCTGGAGGCAATTCTGCAACGTTCAGCTCTTCTCCAGACCCCCTGTCGACCGGATAGATCTCCCTGCCCTCTTCGTCGATCGGACCGATCTTCGGCAGGAAGGGGTGCGCGATCAGATTGCGGTGACCAGGTTCGTACGGGTCGTAATCATGGTCCTGCAAAATATATTGATAAGTTCTTCTTTTTCTATTTTATATCTGAAAAGAAATCTTCCTAATTTTCCAAAAATTAAAAATTGTGATGGAAGTGAAAAAAAAAACATTTTGAAAAGTTCACAGCATTCTGCGATGAATTTTGCAATATTCCATTGTAGTTATGCTTAGAAACCGCAAACTCCGCCCCTTGCATCTTTCGCTTCTGTTCAGAAGGTGATCATTGAAAACGCTAAAAATGCGAAGGAAATCCCCTTTAAAGTTGGCGTTCACGAAAGATCACTATCAGAATTGATGAACCGCTCATAGAAATGATTGCTCACCAGAAAATCTTCTCAGAAAGTGCGCATCCGCAGGTGCTTGCGAAATTTTTATACCACTAAATCGTGTTCATTTTCCCGACTGATTTTGGTGGCATATTTCGATCAGAAATGATTTTCATCTTATTTATTTCTTCACGAATATCTTAGTTACATCGTATTTGATGGTTTAGAGTAGAAAATTCCAGTAAATTATAAACTTATGCAAAACCATTTGCGATCCCTAGTTATGCTTCTTCTTTTCATTTGCTTACGGGATATCGGAGTCCTCCTTGATTGCGTATCTTGAGGGCCTCCATGTAGCCCTCCTCCTCGCCCTCAGAGTCGACGGCCACTTGCACGATCTGGTCGGGATTCGGTTCCTCGTCGTCAGAATGCCCGGCGCTCGGCACAATGCCTGCAAATTATTGATTGAAGTTCATTTATTCGGCATCTCTTTCTGTTTATAAATTGCTGTAGCCAGCAACAGAACAAATGCACTATCGATTGATTTCCAGAGAGAAAAATCGATAGTGTATTCACATTCACAAAAAAAACCCCTATTTTCATAAGATCGAAAACATATCACTTTTCAGTATCCGTTAAAAACTAGCCACTTTCAGGAGAAACTTCTTAGTTTTCGTTAATCTCTGGGTTGTGAGAAGCGCATTTCAGATGCGTGACAAGTCTGATTTCTTTCCCTCACCGTTTTCCATCTCGACATTGGGTCTGTCCTGGACGTGTTCGTTCTGCTGTTCCCCTCCTGCGGCCTCGTCGGCGTTGCCTTCTACCCTGTCTGCCTCGCCCTCTTCTTCTAGCAGGGGCATCTGCTCTATTCCTTCCATTTCTCCTGCTGGCTGCTCGTTCCCTATCGCATTCAGGGCTTCTGTTTCACTGACTGAAAATAATTTTTTTTGTTTGTAAATTGCTTATTTTGTGATTTGTTAGAAAATCAAGTATTCTAGAAGCCGAATTTGTAAATTTATTTATCTCGAAGGGAAGGTATTAATTTTGTGTCAAAACCTTCTAAACATTTTTATTCGGCCTCTTGGAAAATTCGCTCAGCTTGGGATTGAATTATTTGAAAAGCTCGTCAAATTTTCGGGAAAGTGGCGAAGAAGAGAAAATGGGTATTTTTCAAGAAGCCCTTTCCACTTTTCTAGGCATCTTACTGACCTCCTTCAGCCATTTCGACTGCGTGTCCGGTCGTTTGTCAAGTCGCTTGCTGCACTCGGCGAATCAGGCAGCTCCAAACGACTCGGGACGATAACCCAAATCAGCAATTGCGCTGGGCGCGAAATCGGCGCTAACAGCTGTTTCTGAAATGAGCATTCGTCAAATTCGGGGAATTTTCAAAATGGTACAATGATAAAACGATTATTTCGCGGTTTACGATGATTAACAACGCTAGAAAAATGATAGAAGTCATGAAAATGAATATCAGCAAGTGTTAGGCGAAAATTAGAATTTGAAAATTCAAGCTGCTCACTGCGATAAAATCAAAATGAAGCAGGGAGTAAATTTCACATTTCTGGTTCAAAATTCATTCATTTCTCGGAAATTTCACCAAAATACATTAAATTTGACAGAAACCGTCTAATTTTCCAAGAAAAGAGCCCCGAGAATGTTGCATATTCAAATTTTGGCGAGTAAAAAAATGGCTGATGGCGCAAACAAGCAGCACTCGGGGAGAGAAAGGAGAACATTCTGATGCGCGCGGTCGCGTCGCGGAGACGCTTTGGCAGAAACTCAATATCGGAGGCAGAGCGGGAAATGGGGAGAGCGAGAGCGAGAGAAAATTACCTCCACGCTGCGTCTTGTCCCCATCCCCTTCGCTCCGCCCACTTCTGCAATGCGCATGCGCGAAAAGGAGGAAAAAGTTCACATCTATTGGGCCCGTTCATACTTAGTTGCAATGCAACTTGCAATTTGCAACTCGCTTGAAATAGCATGGGAAATCAAGAGAACGTGATTGCACCATTTTTGTGCTCTCCTGATTTCTCATGCTATTTCAAGCGAGTTGCAAATTGCAAGTTGCATTGCAACTAAGTATGAACGGGCCCTTTCCTTGTATTTTTCCATTTCCGAGTTTATAAAGTTGGTTTCCTTGCTTTTTGGAGAATTTCACGTAATTTTGTAGAGGTGTGATTGAAAAAGTTGAGGAACTGCATGAGTTTTCCAAATGGCAGACCTCCTAACTGATCTAACTCTCCAAAAGCGGGAGAATTTTCTTTTTTCGTTTTTGAGATTTGTGAATTTGATCTTTTACTTTTTTCAGATTTTGTGATGACTTCCGTAAATGAGCAAGAATGGAAAGGCGTGGTGCAGCGAGTACTTGAGGTCTGGAGTGGATATCAGCTCGCGTTGGAGCACGCATCGGGTGGAGATGATACGAGGCAGAAACATGAGGTGAGCATTTTTATTTCTTTTGAAAAGTTGAACTTTTCCTCTGGTTACTAAAACTTCGAATTTCTCGAAAAAACGGAGCAAAAAATGTCCGAATTTGTCTTTTTGTGATTTAGTTTCGTTTTCAAAATTATTAGATTTTTAAACGGGGCTTGACACCCTGAACACGAACACGGCGTGTATTTTACCGTGTTCGTGTCTCAAACTAAATGGTCTTTTTCGTATCCGAACACAAACCGTGTCCAAAATGCTAAGCCCTGCTTTCAAATCAACTAAATTGAACAAATTCTCCGTCGAAAGATAAATTCAAAGTTTTTCGAAAATTAATATATTTTTCAGTGGCTAGTCGATGTTCTGTCGGAGCATGTTCTTGTGACTCGCGGCTTGAAGAACGATGACCTCGAGACCTGGTTGAGCAGCATTCTTTACGAGGACTTCAATCTCGTTCTCGAGGACGACTCTGTCTATCAGACTGCCTGCTTTCTTCTCGAGGCTTTCGGGTAATTTTTTGAGAAAAATGCTTCTTGGAGAAACTAATAACGAAAAAAACTAAATTTATTATGAAAAGTTTCATTGATAATTGGCTGATTCATATCAATGATTTGACGAACTAACTTCAGCTTTAGGATATTTTATTCTCTGTTGGATGCGTTCATAATTTTCAAATTATGATTTAAAACATTTCAATTCAATTTTGCAGTTACTTGGAATCTCAGAATTAATTTTTACAATTTCAGCTACATGAAGAATAAAGACGTTGCCCGCTTGCAGCAGCTGCTGAACAGTTTGCCGAGTAAGGAGACAGTCGAATTGGCGAAGAGACAGAGTCAGGCGGAGATGCAAGGCGACAGCGATGAGGAGATGGACGGCATGGAAGGGATCGAGGAGGATGATCAGGATAGTGGTCAGTATTTTTCTTCTTACTTTACTGACATTTTGAAACGTTATGAAGATGAAAATATTTAATTTTAATGAAAACCAGCAAAAAGGCTACAATATGTATGATTTCAAAATCATGTATGGAAAGATCTTGTTTTCGGAAGATTTTTACCGCTATTGAAAAGTTTTATGTTCATTTTCTGATTCATTCTATGACCATTCCTAATTAAAATGATCATATCCCTAAAATACTTTGACTCCAGACATACTATAGCGATACTCTAACATTCACACTTCATCAATTGTTAAATTTCATAATCTCTAAACTTCTCCCGACTCTAATTACTAATTTGACCTCGATTGTGCGTATACGAAAATTTTGGTTTCACTTTTCACGTGATTTATATGATACATTTGACGTTCTGATGATTGACATGCAACGAGACGAATCTGATAAAAAAAACTTTCTTAGTTTCACATACTTTCTCACGAAGTTGCGAGATTTGCGGATTAAGAAAAAGTACGACATAAAAATTTATCTTAAATTCAATTTAGGAAAAAATATAGAAAATTGTATATTTTCAGACGAAGACATCGAAGACGGCAACGAGGAGTCAGAATCGCGTTCGACTCGACAACGACAGCCCAGAACGACGACTGACGAGGATGGATGGACTACCGTGCATCGCAGGTAGAACAAGGTGTTATGGCAAAATTATGAAAATCTGAAGATACCATAAGGAAAGACCATATCCACGAAAGTCATTTTTGTTGAATTTTTGTTTTCAAAGTTTATCCCCATTTAACTGTTATTCGGGTTGTTACGAAATGATTTGTTATCCAAATGAAAAGAAATAAAAATTTTATGAGTTCAAAAATTCTTTATTTTGTTTGAATTTTGACTGTTTGCGTCAGAAGGGATTACCTCTTTGTTAGAGCCAGAGATGTGCGGAATGGCATTTCGAGATTTTCGGAATGCGGAATACAGAACGGAATATAGACCTCAGATTTTCGAAATACGGAATTCGGAACGAAATTATCTTCCGAGATCTTCGAAACGCGGAGCGAAACGGAATTAGCCCAATAGAACTAGAAATTGAAATTTGCAATTTATTAACAAAAATTTCGTGACTTAAATAATTAACATTTAAGGTTAGGTATTTTTAAATTACTGTATTACGTCAATGAAATTTTTTATTTTTAAATTCAATTTGGGATTATTCGATTATTCATTCTGTCTCCGCTTTAGTAGTTAGTTTTTGATTTTATTCAGAGGATTACACAGATTAAATTCAATTATATCACAATAGCATCCCTGAACTCGAAAGTTCTTGAATATGCAAAAGTTGAAAGATGAAAGACTTGAAAGTAGTTGCCAGGCGACCGAGTTAAATGAAATATGAGGGATAGAGAAGGTGATAAGATAGGATGCATAACTGATAAGGTGAAGGTGCAGAATTTGAAGAAAATTACGCTATAGACTGCCACTGCGCCACCGCTAATGAGCTTATTAGCATTTTATGCCTAGACTAAACATAGCCTAACATTTCACAAGGAATCTATTCCTTAGAGACTTTAGCTTTACATGCATGAAAAGCTAAACTGGATGGAGATTTATTAAATTTTTTTATCTCTACATCTGCCACTGTAAAAACTGAACATGAAGCCTTAGCAGATGTTTATATAAATGTTCATTTTGAAAAAGTTTATTGTAAGTGCAAATATCGACTCACTTTTCGAATTTTTATGCTCAAGTAGGTTTTCTTCTACTTTTTCATTAATTTAATTTTCGGATTAATTATTCCGTCTTCGTTTTCCCCGTAAATTCTAAATTCTTCGGTTCAAAAACAACATCGCTCGCCGTTGGCTAACAATTCTCTTGACTAATCAGGTTAATTTTGTCTACTTCTTATTTCCTACTTTTCACGTTTGTATATGAGAAGACGGAAGATCTTTCCCCGCTATTTCGTGCTATCGGGAATAAAAATGTAAGGGAAATGTCAGAGGACACGAGGTCTCGAGGTCGGGCCGGGAATCAGCTCATTGCAAATGCATCGCTAATTTTCGGCTGATGGCCATTTTCAGTGGTCTTTGTTTCTTCTTTCTACGCTTTTCTAGATGTTTTGTCGTCTATTTTATTATCTTTTGATGAGCTTCCGAACGAGCCCCAAGCAATACATAATATGGCAGGTCATGAAATAGAAATTCCCCGCACAAAATAGGTTAATGAAATATGTTTTCGTGTAGAAAAGTTGAGAAAATTGAACATGTTTTTCTCTTCACCAAAAGTAATCAGAAGTTTACGAAAAATAAACACTCCATATTCTAACCTAGTTTGAGCAATGATATAAACTCTGAACTCTCAAAATTCAAATTGTTACGACCTAATTATGATATCAAAAATATAACATTTTATGCGAATCAGAGCTGCCACGAAGATTCGACTTCAACTTCGAGAGGGTCAAACTTCACGACTTTTTCGAAGAAACAGTCAATTTGACTTCGATTTTTGAAGGGGAATTTTTGTGAATTTCAATTTCAAAATTTTGTATTTCGACTTTGTAACGACTCTGATGTGAATCATCAAAATAGTCTGCAATTTTCGCAAATCCTTCTCTCGTTAAATATCAAATGATAAGTGAAACAAAAATCGTAAGGATCATGAGGTTTGATCAGCATCATTTACTGACATTTCTTATGACGAGATTTCTCTGAACGTTATTTTCGGTAAATCATAAAAGTAATACCACAGAAATTGAACGAGTATGCATACTTTGAGCCAGTTAAAAAAGTAATAGTTTACTCATAAGGTATAGAGTAGTGATTTAGTAATAGAATGCTGGACACCAAGCCTTTCAGCTCAGAGAATTCATATTATAATAATTTTAGAGATTTTTTCGGTACTACTTCGCAGCACTATGATACGATTTTTATTAATTGCTTTATTTCCAGCTGCTTCTCTAATAACTCATCAAGTCTAAACGCGCAAATGCCTTCTAAATTGTTTACTTCTCGAAGTATTTGTAGTTTTAGAATTTCTTAAAGATTAGCAATTTTCATCAAATGCTTCTTAAGAATCTTCATACATTGAAACATTGAGAACTATGACCATTGGATATGACTTGTCTTCTAATCCAATAGAGGATTAGCTTGAAGTTTTGTACGAAAATAAGAATAAAAGCAAAATTAGGCTGACTTAATTCTACTAATGAAAGACAAATTTCTAAAGTCGCGTGGAATCCAAATATCATTCGACATTTTTATACCTACCTTGAGAAAAATTGCATGAAGAATACAACTTTATTGTGTTTCTGCAGTTTCAAGAAAGTATGTGTCTGAATCTTTCTGGAGCAAACGCTATTGTCCAATGTAAATGACAAAGTCGTTGTCTACTGTTCAAAGCAGAGGCGATGGTGCGAGCCGCGAGTGAAAATAGTGTAGCAAGAGAAGAGAGAGCGAGAGAGTCAGAGGCCAGAGCCAACGAAAGGCCTCGCACCTCTCCTTTTTTCCGCCAGGGTGACGGAGGAATTATCATTTATAATGGAGTATATCTCATGTAACTTCATGTTCCTTGATGATGTTGATATGTTTGTGGTCGAATCATTTCCATCTTCCTTCTTGGTTTCTAGGAATTTGACGCATTGAATTACAATCTAGCCTAGCAATCCCCCAGCCCTCACAGCCCTAATTGTAAGCGTCATTGCGAGCCCCATTTCACGCAAATTATTCATTACAGGAATTCAAGCATGAATTCATTCATCATTCACTCATTTATTATTTTTATTCCACGAGCAGAGTTGTTTCAATAATATCGCGTAAACTCATTTACACGCACAAGTTGTATAGACTAATTTATAGTGATCGAAAAAAATTTCCTCAAAACTTAATTTAAAAATGCACAAAACTTCAACGTAAAATTTTAGATTGAATTTCAATTTTTGCACCCTGTAGTTTTCAAATCATTGCTCTTACAACATGTTCATTTTCTGCAAAATATCTCATCTCTTAAAATTCATAAATTTACAAAATTATTTAGTGAAAAACTAATTTATAGGTGTCGCGGATTATATTTTCATCCTACGCTTATTTCAAAAATTATCTGGTTGTTCTCTGTATGTCTAATTTTCATGCTCCAATTTTCGGCCCATGACTTGTAGCTTTCTTTAATTTCAATTTGGTTGAAAATTCAAGGATCATTTATTTTAAAAATTGTCTTTAGTAAATCGTATAATCTGTCTGATATACGAGGATCTAAGGAATCTAACTAAAGTTTAACACTATATTAGTTCAAGCATAGATTAATGCGATACGAAACATCCCTTTGCTTCTTATAAGCTTGAATTATTTCAGATTAATCGAGCACAGACTTAGGGAGGACTTTCGTCAGACTGTCCGTGCGACCTACCCCCCGTACATCTCTTTCGTCTGACGAAAATGCCCTCTAGAACTGAGTGAGCATCATTTTTAAAACCAGAATCGTACGCTCTATTGCTGTACAACATTAATCAAAAATGTACGAAATTCCCATTACTAAAATTTCAATTTATTTCTGCGAAATGGTCGGGAAGAAAGGTAGAAAAGCAGATTCCCGCGAAAGTCTCGCCGCTCAATTTTCCGGTAGTGTTTTTAACCTGTGTCACTCACAAGCCGATTCCAATTCGGATTCTCGAAATTCGCATTGTTATTCACTTCAGCCATCAAATTCTAGCTTATTTGTAGTGTAGAGCATTTTAAAATATTCTTGAGAAAATCCGATAATTGCTTGATGAAAATGAAAAATACTGTTGATATTTCGGCATTGTGAAGCTTTCGTAAAAACTGCAGATTGCGATTGAACTTTTTCCTTTGTTTTTCTCTGCGCTCGCATTCATTAACTAACTCCCTCAAAGACATTTTCCACTCAATCCATACTAGCGCAGTCTAAGGAAAAGACGTCGTGACAGAGTGGACGGGGGAGCTGCCTATAGAGTTGAGGTTTATTTTGTATTTATTAGGAAATTCAAATTTTCAAAAAGTTCAATCGCAATGCGCACTTTTACGGAAACTCCACAATGCTGAGATTGACAGTAAACAAATTTTACAAACTTTACACGTGAAAATTGAAAATGTTTTGCCAGAAATGAAATATGTATGAAATGAAAATGAAAACTTGCTCAATTTTGCACATGTAAAATGTCCCATTTTAATTTGTATCAAGTATTCGGACTCCTACAATAAGATCGCCAGACTTTCAATTTACAAATCCTTCGACTAAGAATTATACCTTTCCTAGTTTGCTTTCACAAATTTTCTCTTGCTAAAATTAGATTTCTCAAATTCTATTTGCAGATTCTATACTAGATTATGAAATTCAGCCGACAGTTTACTTGAGTTTTCTCTGGCTAATTAATTTGGCTATCTCATATTCGTGACATTTCTGCAATAAATTAGCGGATTGATTTTTGCCCTCTTTTAGGATAAAAGGCAAAAAATTGTCATGAGGAAGGAAGTTGCCGTTGCTCTGTCGTTTTTAATTGACTCAAGGATGAATGACAATGAGAAGAAAAAACGGAGAAGGATGAGGTGCTTGAGTCTGTAGCTCGGTGGCTAATTAGTGGACATTCAGGAAGAAAAATGCTAAAGAATTAGAACATTCAAAAATAGTATGGAATTTTAGATGCCGAAAATGAGAGAGAGAAAGAAAGAGAGTATGTAAATTGAGGAGAGGAAAGATACAGAAAAGGTAAAAAGAGTCTAAGAAATGAAGAAGAAGGAAAGCTGCTTGAGGCACTTTCAAGTTCATATCTGTCTCTGTCTCTCTTCCTGTCATTTGCACTCTTTCTCTCATCCACCCTCTGCGTTTCTGCCCTCTATTCCCACCTGTTTGTCATATCTTTTCGTCTCTTCTGCTCACGCACTGCCTTGTCTTTCTCTCTTCCTCCAGGGATACGAAATAGTGTGTGTATTCGAAAGATCAGTTCATATGCTCTCTCGTATGTTCTCTATCTGAGTTCTCCTTCTCTGCGAGCTTCTGTCTCTTTCTCTGTTCTCTCTATCTCATCAGTTCTTCTTCATTCCTCTCAACTTTTACTGCGCCTTCTCCTCGCTCTGCTCTTTTCCCTCTCTTTTCCTTGCTCTTTTGCTTCCTTTCTTTCTCTACCTTCTACTCGATGACTAACTGTCGTGCCCGTTTTTGCTACTTTTATGTTTTTCTGAATGTTCCATGAAGTATTTCTATCGGATACATTATGTTTCAATTTGCATTGCTTTTCGGTTACCTCTTTTAGTTTTGCATTTTCTCTCATCGATTATCAGATGATATCATCATCTGATTGCTCGATTGCTGATTGCCTCTCATTTCACAATCACTCTGCGTCTCTGCGTTATCATGGGCTAAAAGATAAATATACTTTGAGAATCTTCAGAGAAGCAATTCATCTATCAACATTTTATAAACTCTTCATTTGTTGAACTTCAACAGGATGTTGATTTAGCATTATTCTAACGATTTTGTTTCTTGCAAAAGTTTATATGCGCAAGATAGAGTTTCGTTTTTGAATGATTATAAAATTCGAAAATTAAAATTTCATCTTCAAATTGCTTTATGTAGTCCATTTATTCAAATTATCTTCACAATTTTCTAGTTTTTGCTCGTTTTTCTGTTCCGAGCAATTCTCAAAAAGTTGGCTTCGACGTTAATTTTTTTTTTAATTTTTAATTTCGCCAGCTGCTGCTCTTCGCAATTTGTGTGATCCGTTGAAAGAGAAGAAGACGAGAAAGGCAGGCAGAATATGAAGATGAAGAAATGAAGAAAAGATGACGAGGGAAG
The DNA here is from genome assembly GCA_002287525.1 of Diploscapter pachys. Taxonomy (NCBI): domain Eukaryota; kingdom Metazoa; phylum Nematoda; class Chromadorea; order Rhabditida; family Rhabditidae; genus Diploscapter; species Diploscapter pachys. The sequence continues at coordinate 27,640 of LIAE01010380.1, forward strand.
GGAAACGCAACAAAATCCAGTTGAAATAAGATTAGCACAAAATGGAATCTAGGATGAAGAAAGGGGAGGCAAAAGAAGACTTGAAGATTGAAGGCTGAACGGCAGATAGGAAAAGGGAGGAGATGTGAAGGGACAAGGAACAAGAAACGAAGGCTGAAGGCAACGCAAGGGAACGCTTCCTTATTAAGAGAACTCTTGATTCGAAAAATCGAAAATTCCGAGTCAGGATTTTCGTTAATGAATGAATTTTGGATTTTGTTGAAATATTCATTCTTCATGCGGACAAACTAGATTCATTGCAACGCCGTAGAATTGACAGGAAACTCGATGAAAAATCATATTCTAATATTCTGTTTTCCTGGCAAAATCATTTCAGAATTATGAAAGAAGCATTGAACAGCCATTGTGAATAGTTGATTTTTTGATTTGTAAATGCATGAAATATTTCTCTAAATAAAATGCGAGATAATTTACGATTTTGGTCAATATTTTCAAGCTTATGACTTCGTTGATAATGTTAATTATTTCTAATCTGATCCAAAACCTTTCACTATTTAGTTTTTAATTTCAACAGAAATTAGGGGGTTGGGAATTTGGACAATTTTGGTTTAAATAGACTAATACAATATTTTATTTAGCCAGATATTACTAACTGAGCATATCCGGTCGATTTTTATTTCATTCGGAGATTTATAATTCATTTGAGGCGCTAAAACTCTCTGATTCCATTTATTTAACCGTGCTTAATTTCGAAACTTATAATTTTAGCGTGATTTGATTTCTTGTTAAAATAAGTATACTCACTTGAAAAAAATAATATTTAACTAGGACATTCGATTCGATAAAATATATTCAAATAGAAATGAATTTACTCATATAAAAAGCACCTAATATCAATCTAACGTTTTCAATTGAGATTTAGATTTAGAGTTGAAAGAGATTAAAAACTTCAATCTAATGATATCATTTCTTGCTTAAAATTGTTGAGTATTATATTCATTTCTAGCGGTGATTAATACTAAGCTAATATCCTGCATTAATCCTCTGAAATTTTTTCTTAACTTTACTTTTTCCCATATTTCGTGCTTTGAGTTGACTTTCTTCCTCTCCTTGCAAATACTCTCCATTTTTAAACTTAATCATTTCATCTGCAGATAGCTACATGAAAGTCGAAAAATTCAGAAAGCAGATTTGAAAACTACCAAAATAGCGGTGATATGAATTCCAATCCTTAATTTATTCTTGAAAGCCATCTTGATTCCGAATCTTTCAAGATTGAAATTTCAAATATTTTTGTTTGCATAAATAAAATGAGTATCTTCATAATTTTGTTTTAGCGGAGAAAAATCGAACGAAGTTTCCAAAACGAGTGTAGTTCGAGTTTTCACACATCAATAAGTAAATTTTGGATTGTTGCTTTCGCTTGCTCTATGAATTTCCGCTTCCTTTTTTCTTTCTGCGCTTTTCGACCTTTGGCTATTGAATTCTTGGGGAAGTTTTCAATTTTGTATCATCCTGCATAAAACCGACTAACCGTGTAGAGTAAATTATAGTTCATTCTCTAAAACGACCGCTAAACTCTGGAACTTTTCTCAAGCCAACGTAGGGAATTATTACTTGAGTGCTATAATTAACCGAACCTTTTGAACTCCATAAATCCGTTTAATTGATCAACAATTACACATTTTATTGCTTTATTGTTTTAGCTAAAATTTACGATTGATCTGAGATCTTTCCAGAAATGGCATGAGTTGAATTTAATGCACTTTAATTTAAATATTTCGGAGTAATAGTTTTCATTCATAAGTAGGTGTAAATGTTTTCGAATGGTTGAGAAACTAGAACGGAAATTAATATTTAAACGGAACGTAAATTTCCCCCTATTGCTTATTTCGCTTGTAAATAATTGGTTGTTTTAGCTTTACCATATAAATTCAATTCAATATCTTTATTACAATATCATTCCTACTTTGACACTAGCTCAGAGTACATACAGACATCTTTGGTCGACTTTTTTTCTGAATTACATCGTTCCCTACATTTTCTAGTTTCCAGCTCTTTTATCGGTAATATGTCATATTTGTTTGAATCATTCCATTTCTAGGTACTAATTTTTCATCTGTTAGCTACAATTATAATATTTAGTGTCTCTTTAGATGTGCTTCATTGCTTTATTTCATACAAATCATTTTCACGCTCTGACTTTGCCCCCTGTCCTCGCCTTTTTCCGCTTAAACATTCTCGTTTCTCATTATCCGAGGCGATATTTGTCGGCGCGTCAAATTCTAAGAACGAATTCGTTATGCTACAGGGGATCTCGCGCTAATAAATGCAATTATTTAACAACGCGTGTGCATAAGTTCATTTAGTTATTAATCCCGAAGTAATTAGATGATTTATGTACCTTTCGAGGAATTCAAAAAAATGATTTTATGTCATCTCAAGTATATATACCCAAACCGCTTTTCGGAATAAACTTTTTGAACAGAAAAGTGATCTGAGTGAATTGCAAATAAGGATTCTGTGAAGAAAAAAATTTAAAAATTCCTTGACCGAAAAACATCGCAAAAATCTTTTAACCAACATAAATACATTTTCGCAAACTAAATATTGCTTTGCATAGTTGTGTGCGGCTATTTTGTCCTGATTTGTTGCACAGAACCATTTTATCAGGTTTATCGTTGATCTAGGCTGGATTTTTTTTAGATAGTTTGGGTTTGAAGGGCACTCTCTACCCAAGTCTTTGATTTCAAGCTACCACTTTTCTACCACAAACGTATTTTTGCAAAGGGGCGGAGCTTGGGAACTATCAGTTATCCCTGAAATCGGCATTGCTTCTGTCCCTTGTCTTTGAGCAAAGGCGATGATGCGAGTCGCACGCAAGTCGCGAGTGAAAATAGTGTAGAAGGTGAAGAGAGCACGGCGAGAACGCAGGCGGACAAGGAGAAAAGGATTCACACCTTCTCTTTTGGCCAAAGACAGAGACAATACCGATCTCAGAGATAATGGAGTCTTCATTCCTTATCTCATTTCGCAAATCAAAATGCAACGTATTTTCTAGATGACGATTTTATATTTTCAAAATATTTATTTCAGAAATTCGATACCGGTTTAATATTCTAAATATTCCAATTCGATAGTCATTCGTCTTCAACCGTCTTTCTGCCTCGTTCTCCTTGCCACCCTGCAAAATGGCCCTGGGCATGCCGAACTGTTCGCTGCACGACATGCACGAGGCTCTCGTCAACATTACGAAGGAGACCCATGCTCTTTGGGAGGAGAACAAGGATTTACAGGCATGAATTTTTATCAGATTTTGGAGGAAACTTCATTCTTCTAGACATTCAGTTTCTGGTAATTTTTGATCATTTCTATAGCCTTTCGCTTTCAAAATTCAAACTGTAATTTCTTTCCAAAGGTACACTTGGTTCATTGAATTAAATAGTTTCAATCAGCGTCTAATTCAATCAGGTAAAATCATCATTGTTGCACAGGCTTATCACTGAGAGCAGCGCACTCGCGAGCCACCCACGAAGCATCCACGAAGCACCCGCGAGTGGCGCGCGCCGTTCGCGGGTGGGAATTTTCTCGCGGATGCGTCGTGGGTGCGCTGCTCTCAGTGTTATTCGGGTTTGAGTTTCGTCATTGGGGCAGCTTTCAAACCTCCGATCTATATTCCCTTCATTGGCGATAGAGCTCAAGTGCAGAATTGTGTATATTCCTCTACAGAAGTTACGTAAATTAATGCTTTCGTGGAAAAGGAAATAGGAATCAGCTCTAAGTCAGGCAGCTGAAGCAGTCAAAGATGAGCATGATTAATAGGCAATTCAATGGGATTCATGGGTATTAATGCCTGATGCAGGATGCAAAAGTGCATTCGTGGAAATTAGAATCATTTAAAATTTGCACGCATACCTCAGAAATGATGCAAATTAATGGTTTTCATGTAGTTAATCAAAATTTTAAATGAACTAAATTCGGTGAAAAGTAAACTGTTGTTTTGATTATGCAATAGGTGAAAAATCAAGCTTTTTCTCAACAAACTATTCTTTTCAAACGTATGAAACAGTTGCGAGAACTCCGTCTGCGTCAAGTGAATTTACTTTCTGACAACGAGTATCAATAGGTCATGAATTATTCAATTGCCCGCATTCTTGCGCTAAAACTGCGATAATTTCGAGAAACGTAATTCAGCTGTGAAAGACAAGCTTCGTATGAAAATGCACTTTGAAAAAGTCTTAAGAAAATCAGATATTTTATCTTACAAATTAGACGGGGAAAAATACATTTCAAGAATTCATGAACTCCAATTTTAACTTCATTGTCAAGAAGAGAAGTAAAGCTGATCTTTTTTTTCTAAATTTCATTAATCCTGATATATCGATAATCTTCAGGGTAGCTTCATCAACGATCTCGGTGAATTGCAACGAATTCAAGTGACAATTTGCCAACTGGAGAATAATCCTCGGGGAGAGCAGGCTCAGCATGTAAATCTCAAAATTGTCATAATTTTATTTATGACTCTCCTGAATTCAGTTGTTTCAAACGAGCAGTTCTGTTGCCGAAATGCAACGACGATCGTCTGAGATCTATGACATGGTCATTCAGAAGAGGGCTGAAGTTATCAAGAAGATGAACGAAGGAACAAATATCATTTCTGTTCTTCAAGTGAGTAAATTCCACATGTCATATTCTTCATGAATGATCATAAAATCACAAATTGAACAAATGAATCGTCAGGGTCGCGATATGGACAATTTAAACCAATTTCGATTTTTTTTCGGAAATCATTAATTATCACATCTTAAAATTCAAATTTGATTTATTTCTGGTGGAAAAGTCCTTTTCTGATTTAAGAATGTTCAAATCTCAATTACTGCCCATTTTGATCGCAATTGAGTGATTATCACGGGAACAATGTTCACTTCATTAGTTTTGCAATTCATGGAAGCTTCATCTTCAATAATTCTCAACAACATCCTTAAGTCTTCAGAATACCCTGATCAACGAACGACTCTATAATTGGAAGAATCAACAGAAGCTGGCTCAAGTCGGAGTCCCTTTCGATAACAGAGACACGGTGCTCGATGAGATTCAATTAGAGTCAGCACCTCATTTCTTCATTTTTCGACTCTATTCTATGAATTCGAAGTTAAAAGTTCTTGTGCAAATTTCGAGCGTCTTCAAAAATCGTCCAAATGTGCAATTTTTTTTTGCGTTTTTTTTCTCTAAAGGACTCGCGTACATCCCTGGCTACAATAGGGAGTATTCGAAATCTTTTCAGAGCCTAAGACTAACGTTGAACTCCAACATTCTATAGCCTTCGAACTCGAAGTCACACATATCATGCCATTTCGAATGTAGTTTTACCAGAGTATATGATCGAAATTCATTCTTTTTCAAGTTCGGTATCAAAAATATAGAATTTTAACTCAAAATTCTATAGTCTACGTGAGAAAATCGGCCTGATCTAATTTGTAGTATCGAAACATAAACTTGACATCTTTTATCCGGAAGAACTTAGTTAGCAGAACAAAAGAAAAGAACATCTAACTTCATCAGTTAGATACCCCGAGGCTATGAGACTTATAACTAATGAATCTCACTTGGCTATTTTAGGTTTGAATTTCTCGCCGAACAGAATTTCCAGCTGCACACGTACACATGTTGGATGCTGGACTTGTTAAGACGAGGTGAGCAGAGTTAGTCATTGGCACGTTTACTCAAATAATCATGAGATGGCTAATGAATGAAAATGTAGCCACCCATACAATACAAAATGAATAAGCAGAATGCAAATCTGAATACTAATAAATTCAGACTAAAAATGAGAATCAACAAGGAGCAAAAATAATAAGACTTTAGCAGGGCCCAATTTTCATGACAACAACGCGCAGACCACCGCATCGAATCTGCAAACCCTGCTCGATCAACTCTCTAAACTCATCTTCGTTCTCGTCTCGCAGAGCTTCGTCGTCTCTGTTCAACCTGAACCCGTCCTCAAAACGCAGCACAAGTTCATGACTGAAGTAGGAACGATGAAAAATGTTCAAATAGCCAATTAACTCTAGGTCCGATTACTCATCGGTGACAAACTTGGTGTCCGACAGCATTTAGCCAATACGAGTGTGAACGTGAAGATCATCTCTGAAGAAGAAGCGAAAATGCTCAGCGCTAATCAATTGAATCAGAAAGACATGTAGGGCGAAGTTCACCTCAATTTTCTCAAGATCTAATTCCAGTAAATCTGTTGGAACAATTAGCAGCGATTTCGAAAAGTTGATCATCGATGAGCGAGGACATCGTTTCGCTGCGAAATTCAATAATTCGAAGCTGACCCGAATTGCTCACAGGAAACCTCCGCCGAAAGCCGGCGGTGCTACTGACATAAAAGTAACAGCGCTTCTGTCTGCTGCTACCGATCAGAAATATGCACTGCTATTCAACATTACACCGTTCC
>LIAE01010380.1:34202-45550 GCA_002287525.1 Diploscapter pachys
TAGTTCTAATAGTTTTGAAACAACAAAATAGCTTTTCAGACTCGAGCTCCTGGCTCAACGGACATCGCGGCAGTTCCTTGGAGTGATCTCTCGGCAATTCTCAAACACAAGTTTAGTATATTCACTGGCGCCAAACGACCTCTGATGGATCATGAGTTGGCGTACCTGTCGGAGAAACTAATAGTGCCGAATATGACAGATCAGAAGCCGATCACGTTTTACCGATTTGCAAAAGTACTTGAATTGTTCAACAATCTTCAGTTGAAAATGTTTCTTCAGCAAAACCTGCGGGAAGACGCCAACTTCTCATTCTGGGAATGGTTCTTCTCCATCATGCAACTCATCAAACAGAAACTGCTTAAATTCTGGGATGAAGGTTTTAGAGTTTTTCGAAATAAAAATGATGTAAGAGTTTCTTCTAGGCTGGCTAGTCGGTTTCATCTCAAAGAACGACGCCTCTCAAGCTATGCTGATGTGCGAGCAGAATTCTTTCCTTATGCGATTCAGCGACACTCTAACTGGTGCGATCAGCATCGGATTCGTCTATGAAGATGAGAATGGACAAAATCGATGTAGGATTGAAGACAAACATTTGCAATGATGATGTTTACATATTCTAGCTGCCTTCCACCTGGCTCCATTTACGATCAAAGACCTAGAACAATTGTCGTTGGCTCAACGAATTGCAACGTGTCAGCAGTTGAAAAATATCAGGTAAATCCTTGCCAGATGGAATTGATTTGCTTGATATCTCTAGGTTCTTGTATCCAAACATCGACAAAGAAGAGATGCTGAAGTACTTCGAGCAAGAAGAGCGACACCGAACTGCGCCTGACAGCCCAACTGGATACATCCAGAGCGAAATCGTCATGGTCGCCAAGACCTCGTGAGTTGATTGTTCAATTTCTTTCCAGATAGCTCAGATCGTACTATATGAGACGTGTTTTGTTATCGTTTTGAGCGAATTATCAATACAAAATCAGTTGAAAATTCAAGCGAATGAAGTGAAAGACGAAACGTTGCAGAAACAAACAGTCGATATTCGGCGCTGGAGATTCCCCATCCCCTTCCTCTGCTCTGTCGCGAGTAGATTGGTCGCCCAGCGACATGCAGACTAACCAATCGATGGAACTGTAAGTCGTTCTTTCTCATTTATTCTCATCCAGTTCCCTGTCCAATCAGCTTCCCTTTTTCTATCATCGACTGCATCTTTCCAGAATTGCGCTGATCTTCAGCTGAAATTCTGTTCATTTCTAATTCCAACTATTAACCTGAACAGTCTGACTGATTACGTCTCTTTACGTCGTTTTACGTGCCTCTCACGTTGCCATTCTTCATTGTGTGCGAAAATTCGTGATTCTTGAATGGACTGATGTCTCTTCATAATTCGATTCTCATGGAAGACATCGTCCATTTAGGATTTAAAGATTTTTTCGTCTACATGGAAGAGCAGTATCGCTGGATAATGATGATTCTCTTTCATTCATTTTCTAGCGACCAGACAATGTGTGTTCGACAATTTTGGAGTTTGCATGCCCGCTCTCTTCATAGGATTTCATCACTTCTGCAGTAATGCATGAAGATATTCGATGTTTCGTAAGCGTTCGTTTGTCTTCTTGCAATTGCAAACTCCAAGGTTGCTACGTTCGAATTTCCATTTCCATCATAGTCAACTCTATCCTTAGATTTTTAACCCCAACAAGATGAAATAACGATTGCCTCCAGTTGTAAATTGCAGAACGTTCGAAAACGCTTGATTGGTCCTTTGGACTTGAGCCTATAATCCATAAATCTCAACAATATCCTATCTAACATATCAAAGCCGTCAAAAATCATTTACCAAAACCCTAAACCGATCTTTTCTTTCCTAATTCAAACCCCGAATCGTGTTATAATATTTAGGTAGGTCGGATCAGGGCTGTTCGGAAATAGGAATTAGAATTGCGACTTTTCTCTTCACGCTTAATTACTACTTCCTGAAGCCATTTTTCTCGTTTTTTTCTAATTTCTTGTAAGCGAAGCAGGAAAATGGAAGAGTTGATGGGAATTTTATTGAAAGAGAAGAACGTAGGAATTCCGATTCTCGATTTCGAACAGTCCTAGCTCAGATACGTCGTACTGTAGATTGTGTCGTCCTCATAACCATCGAATCTTGACGAGACCCAACACACTTCTCTTATTCCCCTATTCCTATTCATTCTTCTCCTGAAAATGCCTGCTAATCATATTGCAATTAAGGCACTCGAATATACTGGAGGCAATCTTTCACAACTTTTACACTATTTATTTATGTTTTAATAAGTTATAAACAAACTGCCACGTCGTAGGGCAAATTATCTATCTTCCGAAGTTGTTTAGGAAAAATACTATTCGAGAAGAAATAATATTATTCTACGACATAAATAATTCTGGAAACGCTAATTCTTTTTAAAGAACTCAGTTCCGAATTACTCTAAGTGAGTGTTTTCAGAACTACATTGCATGATAAAGAAATAAAAAAAGTTGATCTTCATGTCTTCACGAAATTTGTTTTTCACTTGTCCACATCGCAAACTATCTATCATCATCAACTGCCTTGCAATTTTTCACTATCCTCTACTTTGCACGTAAAGAAAATCTTCTTCTCTGTTAAAGAGCAATTAGTTAATCTTTTTTCAGGAACGACGACATTGCAAACATGTTGTCATCCTCGGGAATGGAGAGCATGGACATAGCGAATGTCGAGTCTCTACTCGGTCCTGCCTTCCGCCCCTTCCAACCACAAGACAATCAACACACGATCGATCTGTCGTTCATTGGCATTTGCAACGATCAGCCCATGAATGGACAGGGAGAGTGCTCCACATCTTCTTCTTCCTCTTTCTTCAATAATAAAAAATAAATTGAGAAAATCATTGTGAAGTTTAGCTTTCGAAACCTAAACACCACGATTCGAGGAAAAGTATAGAAATTCAATCATCTCATCTCTCAAATAAAGTCTTTCTTTTAGATAAGTAAAGTTGAATTGTAAAAATTTATGAAAGAAGCCTATGGAAAGGTCTAAATCGGAATTTACAACTCAACGATATAAAATTTAAATTTTAAAATGGCAAAATTTATTCAATTTCTCCTCCCAAACCTATCGAATATGTTACGTGTCCGGATCTCCTCGGTTGTCCATTGCAGTCATTGCAGGCTGAGCAGCAAAGCAGCTCTCATTTTCTCCATTCTAATTCCTAGTCTCCGATTTTCTAGCTATTGAAAACTCTTCTAAATTCCTCCGTAAAATTTGAAACTATATAAATTTTGATAGTTTCGCAAATATTTTATATCGTTAGATATTTATCAATTATTTTGGCATAGGTTGAGAAGTATTCTCGATTTCTAAATTTACTATATTTGCTTTGACAAATAAAAATTGTATTTATATTTATCCTAATTACTCGTGAATATACTTGTACCTTTTGAATTATTTTACAACTATTGTAAAGTTGATCGAAATCTAAATACCTATTGAATTTCGGTGCGCGTAATATTTAAATTTTAGCCTATGCATTTTCAAATATTTGATTCGCAAGAAACCTTTCAGGTTAACTAAAAAACTGAAAGCTTTCCAAATTTTAGCGCCCAAACATATCAATCAAAATTGCAGTTCTTTCCATCGTAATTTCGTGAGATTTTACCGTTCTCAAAGAATTAAAATCTTGCAAAATTTCTCCACTTCTCACAACGACTTTCTTTTATATGAGAGCCCATCGTTAATTTACTATTTCTTGATCTCATCGTTCATTATATTTTAGGGGATTTGTAAAGGTATCGGATTCAAACAAATTCCGAACTTCAAATTATTTCAATACTTTTACAAGTTTTTTCCTAATAAATATTTTACCCTTATCAAAATTTTTTTATTTATGAATGACTGAAGATGTCGTGAATAAACCGTATTGCCTTCTGTTTGGGTGGTTGTCTCTAATTGGAATGTGCCTTGCCTTTGCAGTTTGTCTGTCTGCTTGTTCCCCTTCTTTCACTGCCTCAAATCGTCTTTTTCAGTCTCTTCTTAACGCTCGGATCCTGATCCTTTGACTGCGGTTGATGCTGTTTGCTGTTTGGGCCGCTGAAACATATAAATGAACATTTCTATTCGATAAAGGTTAGGTAAAAAATCGTAAACACGATTTTATAAGAAAAAAAGTTCGATAAAAAGGAAAAATATATGATTATCATTCAGGAAACGCTGGAAACAATTTACCTGGGAATCGCTTTGGCGCTCGACAATTTGTTCTCATCCTTCTGAAAATAAAAAAAATCAATGGTTCGATTTTATTAAATAAAAATCTGTAAAGTTGTTTAAGTTGTAGAGAATACTCACCGCATAAATGGAAGCAGGGAAGAGGTATTCGTGGGTGAGTTTCTTCCTGTCCATTGGCACTATGTGACGGGCGATTCGCATCATTCGGACTTTCCTAAAAATGCTTGAAATTGAAAGAAAAATAATTGAGAAAAAAATTCTGCAAGTAAGGATTGACTTATTCAAGATGCAATGATTGTAATTTTCACTTTATAATAGTTTATAAAAATAAAATAAAAAGAAAAAATGCCTATTATCTCCTCTGCAGCAAAGAATGTTAAACAGAATGATGATGCAGAGCACGCCGATAGGAATCATGAACAGGAAGTCCAGGACCGTCGAACTCAATATGTTGACTGCAAAATGATCATACATTTATTAACAGTTACTGGCAATGAAGCTGAAGTCGAAAATTACATTTCCAAAACCATAAGGATGACAAATTTGTTAGAATAAATTATAGGAAATGCCTACTGTTACAGAACTGGCCAGTGTATTGAGAAACGCAGTGGCAACGAGTGTATTCCATTCCTGGCACTGTATAATTGTCAACTTCGCAAGTGCCGTAGCGACAACTGGAAGGAGTCAAATCATTTTTGGATATTATAAAAAGTAAAAACTCATACATTTGAGAACTTCTTTGAAACAACAAGAAAATGTCTTTTAGAAGAGATGAAGAAGAATAAAAACTCACGGATCCAATAGATTGATGGAATCCGTCTTGTTGCCACAGTTCTGCATTTGGATAAAGTGACGCGAGATGACGGTTCGGTTGCCAACTAAATCCGTTCTTTCTCAGGATTAATTCGGATTTTTTTCGATCGGAAGATTATGCATTTCAAGAAAGAAGAGAACAACGTTTATTTGTTTCTAAAAAATTCCGAAACGTGAATGATCCGTTAGGGCGCATTCAAACTTGGTTCGCTCTAGGACGAACATTGAGAAATAGCACTGTTCGATATGAAAACACAGAAACCATGCTCGTTATACTTTCTTGTCGAACAACGATATTTCAATGTTCGTCCTAGAGCCAACAAAGTCTGAACGCGCCCTTATCCATTGAATCAACTGACTCCACAGTTTGACTTGGCACTCGATGATGACTTTGTTGTGAATGGATTGAAGCGCATAGCCGTACAGATTCTCCCCGTCACTCAGGAATCTGTCCGTCGTGCCGGGAAGCTGGCTCCCACTTACATTTCTAAAATTAGTCATTGAGAAAGTGAGATAATTCGATTTCTAGAATGTTCAAAAGTTCTTACTGCAGAGAATTAGGATTGAAACTTCTCAGCTCGGTTTTCGATAGGCTTTCGTTCCATACCTTTTCCGGATAGAAAATCATCCAGATCGGTGGATTTTGTTCGTTCTGAAATCTTGTATTTCCTCTCCTTCGCAATTGAATAATCTGACAAAAAAACATAAAATATATACACAAATATGATGAAAAAGTTAAATCTAATCGACAATAAAGCCAATAAAACGGATATTTTGTACCTTTCATCTGATCTAGGGATAGAGGAGCGTAGGGAGAAGGATAAAGAAAATTCGGTAATACACATCAGGAGCGGAAAACTTTTATGCCATGTGTTCGATCATAGGAATTTCATGATATTCTGGTTTTCCTCGAACTCACCCTCAACTTGCCGGCAGAAGTGACAGCCTCGCATGGGAAGATGTAGTTGTTGCCAAGCGGAATGTAGTGCGTCGTCTCCGTAATCACATTGTCGTCAGATTCGAATCCTGCGAACCAAGAAATTCATTAACACTTGAGAAAGAAATGACAAGCGATCTATAAAATTCATTCGTTTTTTTTCTTTTGACTGCTAAAATGGCGAAAAAACGAATTGGAACTCGAAATCATCGAGAATTAATTCGAAAAAAATCGAAGCAACGTTTTTAACAGCATCCCATTTCGCAACAGAAAACTCGTTGATCATTGTCTGACAGTTTTTTTTTTTCAAACCTACCGACTTTAGGCCTTGGCTTATGGTGTTGATCGTAAGCAGCAACGAGCGAACAGTGCAGAATGAGGAGGAAAATGAAGGGAAGGCAGAGGCAGGAGAGGAGACGAGAAAACATCCCTGGGAGGATCGCAATAATGAAGTGGAGAAGAATGACATCTTTTCTAAAATAATATATTCAAATTCTATCAGAAAGACAAGCAAATCATGAGGAGTATTTCAAATAAGCAAATTTTATCAGTCAATTTATCCTAACTTTCTTCTGGAAGGTCTTGCTAGATCGTGTTTGAATTGTTTGATTGCAGAGAACGCTTACCAGCTACTACTGGATATCGGTTGCGTTGCTGTTGATGTCTTTGCTCTTCAAATTGCCAAACTGGATTGGATCACCTACCACAAACACAACGGTAAATATTACGAGGGCTGAACTCTACAAATTTTGAGATACGTGCTTCGAAAATGATCACTAATTACCGTACTTTCCGGAATAACTCACTTTAGAGTGAATATTTTCGAGGGGTGTGTTAACACAAGCTGATCAATTATTTATTGTTTTTCTTGAATTTATTCGACCGCATTTAAAACAAAAAATTTTAATTTCTGGTAATGACATTGTCGCAAATAATGGTGAGTAAATGACAGAATCAGGGCTGTCTGAAGTTCGGAAAAATCGAACTTGAACTGAACTGTATTTCCAAATAGTTCGAAGTTCAGTTCGTACAACCCTGATAAAAGAAATATTTATTTGAGTTACAATTTTTCCTCGTTACTTTGGATGTCTTCGAGAGTCGTCTGTATCGTGTGCATAGAATTAAATTATTATTTCACATTTTATTGAATAAAATTTAAGTGATGATAGGAATGTGTTACACATGCATGAATAAGGCATTTAAGGTTAGTGTTCTTTGCGAAATACTACGATTCCCGTTTCGTCATTCATTTGCAATTTGAATTTTAAGAAATCAAAGCATGCATGTCCAGTTTCACTTGTCGATACTCGCCCCGAAAATAAAAATCAAATTGATCTGACTTCTCTGAAGAGTGTTAAACAACTTTATTAGTGAACCATAGCTTTCGATCTATTTTCATTTCATATTTTTTGATAAAAATCAAAATTTTTTATTCAACAGTTTTCATTTGAAAAATGAGATATCAGATAAGGAGGATAATCAATTAGAGCATGTCGCGGTAAGTCGTTCGTCCGTTTCGCAGACATAGTATGAATAACCGGTGCACTAAATATTGAATATGATTTCAGGAAATTTTTTTATAGGGTGCGTGAGTTTCTAAACTATTTTCATGTGCCTTTAATGATCAAAAATAATATTTCTTTAAAAATTTAATCTTTCTCTCCTCTTTCTGACTAGAAGATGTCATTTACCAAAGCATATTATACACAGACTTGAAGATATTCGACCCGATGGGTTACTTTTGATGGGAAATACCATTGTCAGTGCTCTTGGATTATTCGTCATCAGGATGTAAGAGGGAAGTAAACAATAACGAATCTAATATCGGGTCAAACCTCCCAAATCTGATCATACATATTTTCTCTTGCCTTCCATTGTTCTAGTTATCTTTTAACTAAAATATTTCATACCGTAAAACCTGTAATAGATGCCTTGGGGCTTTTAATTTTCAATCTCTCAAAAAAAAAGAAGATTCTATTAGAGAATTTACGGCATTCTTATTTTCACAGATTAAACCTAATCTTACATCAAAGTCGACCCATAATCCAGTAGACCTCAGCTAAAATATTCATTATAAAACGTGCATTTGAGTTGTTATTAATTTCTGCATTTAATGACATTTAATTCGTTTTTCCTTGATCTAAGTCAACTTCAAAATCTTTTTATAAGTAGAGAAGTCAAGTAAATTTTAGAAAGTAGGTGATCACGGTAATTCATCAAAATAACATTATTACAAACTCCCAGCAAGACAAAATAATTTTTAGATTTTCGAAAATGGTCCACTCGGTATAAATTAATTCATTTTGTGCAACGATATATTTTTTTTATAAAAGGTAAACATTTAAATGGACTAAAAATATGACTCACATAACCACAATCTCCACTGCCATCTGAAGAAATTTAGTAAAACGTATCGGAAAATTGAAGAATTGATTTTCATAAACGCACTACTATAAAATATGGAAACTTTGTATTGCGGTATTTGTGCATTTTTGAAAATCAAGTTCTTCTTCCGTTGCAATTAACTAAATTTCTTACTCGGCTCCCTAAATATAATTAATAATTATCCACTAATTGAAAATTTAATCATTCATTATATCTTATTCTTTTTATATGTATTCGAGGTCTGGATTTATGAGTGATCATGACTTGTGTTGATGCACGCGAATGTTCGAGATTCCTCGCGATTGCCATACGGGAATCTCGATCAAGCCTTAACATTCGCGGCTTCAGCACGAGCCATGCCCACTGTTCCAATCCAGATCTCTAAGAATCGAAGGTACTCTTGCTATAGATTTGTGATTCAATTATCCAATTAAAACCATGGTTACGGAGAAACTTTTTGTTTACTTACCCGATGGCGGTATCCCAAAAGATACACGTAGACGTATATTCTTGGCCATCGCTGTTTTGTACACGCTAAATTTTTTATAGATAAAAAGTATGAAAACAAATATCTTTGAACTAATCATGGTAGACAACCTGGAAATGTAGAACGATAAATCATAGGAACATACGAAATAATATGGTAAAAGATGCTCTAGCCTACCCTCCTCTCCCCTAACCCTTTATCATTTTCGTATGTTTCTATCATCCCACTTTTCAAAATTGTCTATAAGTAGAATGATGACTCACAGTAGGATCAGCTGGGACTTTACGTGCATCAATCCAAGGCTGAATAATACCGCCTGAAAAAGGAAAAAAATCAATAGATGATTTTAATTATCCTGTTTAACTTTTGATAAAATTTAGTTAGTAAGAAATTTTGGCCAGTTTCGAAATAATTTGGATGAGTTTTACGTTAAATTACATTTTTCAATAAATAGTAGACTGAGTTTATTATCCGAAAAATTCGAGAAGGCTACAACAGGAAAGGTTCGCTTTACAAAGATGGTCATAGCTTTACTTAGAATAGATCATTTTCGGAGATCTAAAAAGTTTTGAGATCAGCATGACTTCGATGATCAGACTGATACCAGATTTAAACGTTAAAATCAATGCTGAGAATTGATTTGACCTCTCTAACCATTAGTTTCCTTTGTGAGTACAGTCTTATTAATGCCGCAAAATGAAAAAGGCACGCTATTTAGAAATCGAATGTTCCAAATTAATAAATTCTCATGAAATTTCTTACCATAAGTATACAACTCCATGCCTTGCTGTCGACTGTAGAGTCTTGGTAGATGACACATTGAGGAGGAAGGGGTGCATAAGTTCATGCAGTTTGTATTTGCATTGTTCCAAGTGGCAACATTTGCAGCTAACTGTAAAATCCTTGCTATTCACAAAACGAAAATGATATTCAACAATCACCTTATAGCATTTGCCGCAAACAAAATCCCAGCCAGCAGGACATTGTGCCTCTGAAATTGTTGAGTTTAGATTTGAAACACGTTTTTTGCTTGAAGAAGAAAGCATTTTCCTTTATTCTTTAATCGTAATGAATTATTATTGAGGAAGAGTAAGATCATGCTATTTTTTTGAAAAACTATTTAGTCGTTTATTAATATAAATCTGATGTTGATAGTTAAGTTCTGTTAAAAAGAAGTGATAACGCTTTCTTTGTAATTCATACACTATTCTTACAAATTTGATATATGAATTTTGATTGAATTTAATGAATGAATATGCTCTCAGAAGATATACAGTAGTTTTTCCAGAAAACAAAATGATTCCTCCGAAAAAGGTCTATGAAATTTATGGACTCGGGCAATAGATTTCCTCTTGAATTGACAATAAAATAGTTGGCTTGAAAAATTGTTAAGACTTACCACATTGAGCTAATGGAGCTGAAGTTGCGAAACAAGGATCGGCACCTAAAAACCAAAATTGAATGTCAATTTTCAAGAAAATAATACGAGAATATTTTCATAAATAGTCTAGCAAAATTTAGCTCAAATTGAAGCTAGAGACATCTATTATTTGTTCTCATTCAATTTGGAGTCGAACAGTACCAATTTTGGTTAGCTTGAAAAATTGTTAAGAATTAGGACAATTAGCTATTGGACCTGGATCTGGGATACACCCGGCTGTAGTTGTTGTTGTAGATGTCGATGTGGACGTGCTTGTAGACGTTGCTGAACTCAAATGTTGAACAGTTGTATTCGTAGCATTATCACTAAAACTGATACAGCCACTACGTCGCTTTGCTTCCTATTACGAGCGTAAAATGTATGCAAGGCAAGGGAGAGAAGGGGTATGATGCGAGATTTTGCAAAAACAACGGTTGCTGTAGTTTGGAGTAAATAGGCAGGATGAAGAGTTATTATTTTCGATTTTCGGGGAGGTCAAAGGGATGATGGACATTAGCTGCTTAATTCGGAACAGACCTAGGGAGGGAGATCGTCAGAAAACCCTTGCGACCTACCCTCTAGAAATATTTTTCGTCTGACGAAAGTGCCCCCTAGGTCTGGTGGTTTTTCATTTGGGGAACTTTAGGTCAGACCATTCCCTTATAAGATCGGAATGAGTTGATTAAGAAAACTCCAAATCAAAATCCAATCTCGGACTTAATGAAGATATTTACACAGAATGATAAAGCGGACTTTTTCCCGAAAACCATGCAGCGGCTGCAACAACGTTGAATGGCAATCTCTCTTCTTTCTTTCTTTTTTCCTCTAATTTCAGTTATCTCTCACTTGCAAATCTGCGGCTCGACTTTCGTAAAAATGTCCGCTTTATCATTTCGTGATTCAATGAATTATTATAAACCTACTTGGGGATAGGAAAGGTGGAGGAGGCGGCTTTACATCTGTAACATTCGTGTTAGTGGCTCGGAATTGCAGCACGAATGTGGCGCTGATTGTGTCTGTGTAGGCAACGATTGGAGTGGTGGTCAGAGGGCTTGAAGAAGACAAACCATTCCATGCA